>SKCR01052067.1:0-30594 GCA_019454045.1 Zanthoxylum bungeanum | reverse complement strand
ATGATTTGTTGATCTTGGGACTTGATTTAGAACTCCTACATGCTTCGCGCTCTCCTCTCACGTAAAAACCCTAATGACCCTCTCAACACCAGGCCATACAACTGCACTCACACACTGCTGACCTAGATACGCCCATATCCTCTCACTCTTCATGCAGTTCACGTCCCCTAAGCAAACAGACCACAGCCCTTCAACAAAATCCCCTACGTGAACAACTCTCATTCTCTTGCACATCGAACACCATCTGCCATACCGAGCACAAAGGGAACAAACACAAGCCGAATCAAACCTTAAACCACCAGCTACACACGAAACACGACACCTATAAACCTGCCGAGCACCCAGCCAAACGTGACCAGTGAGCAGAAACCCTAGAGGCTCACGTAAGCAAAACACAAGCAAAAGAAAGCAACCCATAAGCCGAATTCAGCAAGCCATCCTCACGCCTAACAACACTCAATACGAAAGCAGTTCATGCCTGAATAACCCCCAACCCCAAAACAGCCCCAACCTGCCAGCAGTCTACGCCCATACCGCCCACTGTACATCCCTTCACTGCCGAGAATAACCCTTCTCCACTGCCCTCTATTGCCGCACAAAAACCCTTCCATATAGTTGACCGGCGTAAACACACACGTAAACGCAAGCGCACGTATCGTTCAAGTAGTATAAAAATATCGATCCCACGGATTTAATATCAAAAATATTAATTTTATGAGGTCAAACGATTACTAGTATCTAACAGATTGTTTGATTGATTGATTTGAAATGGTGACGATTCTAAATTAAAAGCAAGTAAATAAAATTGTCAAAAATATGTTTTAAGAAAATTCAATATTAAAAACTATCTAGGGTTGTGATTTCTTCCAATATCATTTTAAAGATGAAGTAGTTATCTTAAAGTTGGGTAATATATTGATTTATTAACCTGGAACACTAAATTATGTGTAAGCCTCTGTCGATGGTCAGACACAAATACCCAGTTTAACCCAATTGAACCATATGTCTATGTCAACCAAATTATCTGGATTCATTAAGTTTAAGTTCCAATTATGGCTACCCCCGCCCGACAGGTATATTCCTATCCTGTAAGGAAATCTATTAAAGGGTTATCTATCCTCAAGGAAGATCGTGGGCTATTGAGTCTAAGGCTGAAACCTAAAATCCCTATGTCTAGTTCATTTTAAGTTTACCAGTTCAATTTTATTAATGGCCAGTTAATGAAAAAGCATTAAGTTTAAGACTCAATAAATAAATCTTTATATTACACAAGCTATAATCTAACCCTTATACAACGGTGATATTGGATTTCATCACAACCCCAGATAACTGGCTTAGTTACGACACATATTTACAGGTGGTAAAAAAAACTTAAATAAAATAAAAGACATAAAGTAAAATACTGAAAATGAAATACTGAAAAGTAAATGCTAAAAGTAAATGCTGAAATTAATACTGAAAATTAAATACTGAAAGTAAATTGCTGAAAAGTAAATTACTGAAAAGTAAATTGCTGAAAAGTAAATTGCTGAAAGTAAAGTACTGAAAAGTAAAAACTGAAAATTAAAGAAAGAAAAGTACTGTGCGTAAAAGTAAATTGCGGAAAGTAAAAACTGAAAAGTAAAGAAAAGAAAATGCGAAAGCGAAAATTAATACTAAAAGCTATAAATAAACAAACAAGATACAATCTTCTTAGTATTCTTAAGGAATTCCTTAGAAGAAAGTATGAATTTTACAAATGAAATGGCTTGGTATTTATAGGCAAAATTTTGCCTCCATCAAATCATCCATCAAATTCTCCACCAAATCCATTATTAATTTCTCCACTAATTACTAAACCAAATCCATAATTGCTCCACTAATTGCTTATCTTGTTTGGTGGTGATTTGATAATTTTTATTAATTATTTATTAATTAATATTTTGCTTTGAAAATGATTGATAATGACTTTTAATAATTACACTCCACACACTTCTGGATGGTTCATCAATTTCGGTCATGAAATCATCATAATTTGAAAATATTTTCTCTTTAAAAGTTGTAGATCGTTGAGTCTTCTTTAATCTGGAACTTGAATCAGCTCAATCCGATATCTGAGTAAAAAGTTATGCCCAAAATATGACAGATGCGCAAAACTGGAATTTCCAAAACTGCACTTCGTCAAAATGCCCTTTCAAGTTTCCAATCTCCAAAATTAATATATCAAGTCCAATAATTGCCCTTATTTGATCCACATTTCATCCTAAATGATTTCATTGAGTCCCAATATTATTTTATCTGCAAAATAAAATAAAACATATCAAAACGTTCATCAAACCCGAGAAACTAAACAAAATATTAAGTTAAAGGGGCGGTAAATATTGATATATTTTCCGCTCATCAATAGTCGCACATCGCACTGCATTATACACCCAAAACAGTCCATAAACTGACCCAAAACAGCATAAAAAACTGCCCAGAATTCCTCTTAAAGATCACCAAAATCGCAGCCCCTTAACCCTAAAACAGACACCAAAACAGTCCCTAAATTGCCTTAAAACAGTGACCAGAAAATACCTTGAAAACAGCAGCAAAACGGAGTGAAAACAGAAGCCCGAATAGCGGAACAGCGAGGAAAAGCGTTGGATTAGTGAACCAGAAAATTTGTGAAGCATCTACCCTTCCGACGGCCGTGTGACGCGCTTTCGAGAGACAACAAAAGAGGTTAGACCTGAGGGCCCTTTTATTTATTACTTATCTTCTTTATTTTTTTTTTTATTTATTTTGATATATAATTGCATGAGAGTCATTTGAGGCATGATGTGATTGTTAGACGAGCGGGATATGTGTTCCCTTTTGTGGTATATCGGATGGAAACCCAGACGTAAATTCTATAGGCGATTCCGAATGGACGGTAGTATGGTCTGCACTCGGGATACGATGCCACGTACCACTTAAGATACACGTACCTCGTCTCATCCAAATTTGTATTGAGCATGTTATAGTCTTCGGGTTATTCGTTTATTATTTAAAGCATGGTTTAATTTAGTTTGTTATTTATTTGTTAAAGCATATTTAGGTGTTCCTTATGCATATTATTAGTTTACGATGTGTTAGGATAATGATTTATACATGTTGATTTAATGGTTCAATATGCTCGTTGTGTTACATTGCGTGGAGTTATTTGGATGAAGGCATGTTAGATCTAAGTACCCTTGAGCATGATTATTGAGTAGACTTGGTTGATTCATTGCACAAATTATATCATCACAAGTGACATAAGTAAGGGACCATTCCGAACCCAACGGTTTGAGGTCTTCCCTTGCGAGGGGTGAGTGCGGCCTTAAATCTTTGTCCCGGTTCACATCGGGTGGCGACTCCATGTTATTTCGTACTTCCCAACTAGGCCGCGAGCCTAGAACAGCGTCGCCCAGGTCATGTTGTCTACAGTCTGGCGACTCCACTGGGGATATAAAGAATCGGCCCCGAAATCATGTCTTGTGATGTGTATAATTTGTGCATTAGTTGACCGTTTCTATAGTGGGTTGAGGGAGTTCAATAAAAGGCATTGTCATAAACCCGCATGAGAACCATAGTTGTATATCCTATAGAAGTTGCCCCTTTATGCTTTTGATAACCACATGCATATTATATCTCATATATCGCATGCATCTCATGCATACACGCATCATGTTAACCCCGTGTCTTAAAAGCCATCATAGATATCCGTTGTCAAGAGGAGTTTAGCAAACGTGAATCAAGAAACAGAAAAGCTTACGGAAATGATAGAAAGACCATTAGGGGGGCCTTCAAAAACAAAAAAAGAAAAAAAAAGAAAAAAAAAAGAAAAAGAAAGAAAAAAGAGAGAAAAATTGTTGTTTGTTTTTAGTCCTTGATAGTTAGGCATAAGTCCGATGATGAAATTGTTTGCTTTAGGGTGAAACCTTAGAAACAATAAATTCTTGTTGTGCTTTTATCTGATACTTTGAGTAGTTGATCTATGTTTGACTCGTAAACACTTGATTATGGTTCTTAGCAGTGAAAACCTGAGTAGTTAGCAAAGTGACTAGTCGAAGAAATTGTGGGTCGGTGAATGACCATTTGCTTAGATGTCTATCTTAATTTGCTTATGTTATGATGTGTGGTATGGTTGAAAATGAAAGAAAAGTCTCTAAAGAAAATAAATAAACCGCCTATAACCGATAAGCGTGAAGCTACCCATGGGCGAGTATTAGGACCACCATGAGGAGAAATGCTACCTTAAAGGGTAGGTGTGTTGAAAAAAGAAAAAAAAAAGAAAAAAGAAAAAAGAAAAAATAGAGACAAAGGAAAAGAAAAATGAAATCATACCACATTGAACACGAAAAAGCAATTGCGGAATATAATTGAGACATCTAGGTTGGTTTGACCCATCGATCCCGATTTTTGAAATTAAATCATTGAGTTGGCTTGCTTAAGGATCAAGCTGTGAAAGAACCTTTGCACACACACACTTTGAGTCTGGCATAGATCATTTATTCAAAAACTCAGATTTGAGTTGCATTGAGTGTTTTGAATGTTCTCTGGTTTCATTACTGGGCATTCTTTGAGGACAATGATATGTATAACTATTTAGACTATTTCGTAGCATAGTATAATGATATAGAAGGCCCCACTATGTGGTTCATCTTGACCAAGTACAAACAGTGAAAAGCAGAAAGCTAAACCAAGACTGGGGGCGACAGTCTACCACCTCGTGAATCCGGGACATAACAAGAAATTGAGCCATGAGACTAGAGAGAATACTGTGCAATCACCTGTAGAACTGGCGGAAGACCTAACCCAACAGAATAGGAAATTCATTCATGCATGCATGCATACACGTAAAATATTTTGCATTCTTTTTTGTGTTTGTTTTGCTTTGTATTCACATGTTTTGAAGAGAAAAGGAAAGTGGCAAAGACAAGCCAATCAGAAGCAGCGACAGTACAGTGTTTCAGAAATGAATCAGTTTTGGGATGAGTCTAATGGTTGAGGCCTATATCGGTCAGTTTCGGGGATGAGTCCCAGGGTTGAGGCCCATATCAGTTTCAGTCTTAGGGATGAGTCCCAGGGGCGAGGCCCATTTCAGTATCAGTTTGGGGCGAGGCCCACATCACTCTGGGGGTGAGGCCCACATCTTTATCAGAATCAGTCTTGTCGGGTATGGCACTCTGGGGGCGAGGCCCACATCATTATCAGTATCAGTGTTGCCAAGTATGGCACTCTGGGGGGCGAGGCCCACATTAGTTCAGTATCAGTCTTGCAGGGTATGATACTCTGGGGGCGAGGCCCACATTAGCATCAATAGTAGTTCTGCCGGGTGTGGCACTTTGGGGGCGAGGCCCACATTAGTTCAGAATCTATCTGGCCGAGTATGGCACTCTGAGGGCGAGGCCCACTTTAGTTCAGTATCAGTTTTGCCGAGAATGGTAATCTGAGAATGGAGTAAGGTCCAAGGATGAACAAAATGAGAATGGTAATCGGAGAATGGAGTTGTGTTCGAGAATGGACAAGCCGATAATGGAAATCCGAGAATGGAGTAGAGTTCGAGAATGAACAAGCCGAGAATGACGATCCGAGAATGGAGCAGAGTTCAAGAATGAACAAGTCGGGGATGGCACTCCGAGAATGGAAACACAGTTCGGGAATGAACAAGCCGGGAATGGCACTCCAAGAATGGAAAAACAGTTTGGGAATGAACAAGCCAGGAGTCTTGCCAGGTATGACACTCCGGGTACGGAGACATCAGTATTAGTTTTGCCAGGTACGAAAATCCGGGTATGGAGATATCAGATCAGTTTTGCCAGGTACGGTACTCCGGGTAGGGAGACATCAGGTCAGTTTTGCCAGGTATGACACTCCGGGTATGGAGACATCAGAACAGTTTTCCAGGTACGGCACTCCAGGTATGGAGATATTAGATCAGCTAGGTACGGCACTCCGAGTATGAAGACATCAGATCAGTTCTGCCAGATATAGCATTCAGGGGGCGAGGCCTACATAGCATCAGATCAGTTCTGCCGGGTATGGCATTCTGGGGGGAAGGCCCACATAGCATCATATCAGTTTCAACCGAGTATGGCATTCTGGGGGCGAGGCCCACATCACATCAGATCAGTTCTGCCGGGAATGGCACTCCGAGAATGGAGATATAGTCCGGTAATGGACAGCTCAAGAATGAGCACGCCGAGAATGGCACACCGGAATGGCACTCCAAGAATGGAGATATAGTCCAGGAATGGACAGCTCGAGAATGAACACGCCGAGAATGGCACTCTAAGAATGGAAGATCAGCATCAACATCAGTTTGGCCGGGTATGGCACTCTGGGGGCGAGGCCCACATCATCATCAGTATCAGTTTTTCCGGGTATGACACTCCTGGTATGGAGACATCAGTTTCAGTTTTGCCGAGTATGGAGACATCAGATCAGTTTCACCGAGTATGGCACTCTGGGTATGGAGACACATCATCATCAGCAGTTTTGGGGATGCGTCCAAGGGTCGAGGACCCACTACATCATCATTTTGAGGGCGAGGTCCCTATTATCAGCAGTATTGGGATGCGTCCCAGGGTCGAGGTGCCCCCGTTGTCGGTTGTAGTTCCGGGTCGAGGTGCCATGGTCGAGGTGCCCACTACATCATCATTTTCGGGATGCGTCATAGGGTCGAGGCCATATTTTGTCAGCGGTATTGGGATGCGTCCCAAGGTCGAGGCCCCCGTTGTCGGTTGTAGTTACTGGGATGCGTCCCAGGGTCGAGCCCACTACATCTTTGGTTTTTGGGATGCGTCCCAGGGTCGAGGCCCACATTGTCAGCGGTATTAGGATGCGTCCAAGGGTCGAGGCCCCCGTTGTCGGTTGCAGTTATTGGGATGCGTCCCAGGATCGAGGTCCACTGCTTCATCACCTCAATTCGAGGCAACATGCGAGTCAGGTGGCAGCTGGCGAGCCAGGTAAGTAAAAATGCATTGCATAACTTTGATAGGATTGTCACTGTTACACATTACACAAGTCCCATCAAAGGGGGGGCGACTGTAGACACTGCATTTTTACATATAAGTCCCGATGATGAGTCTCGTATGGAGACACTACCTCTTTAGTTGTGAAAGCCGCGGGAAACGGACGTTGGAAGGGTAAAGTTGGAAATTAGCATTTTTGTCAGATTTAACTCGCTTGTTTCGCTTCGGGTTCGCTTGTTGGACCTCTATTTTAAAACACACCAAACCCATTAAATCACATCTCACAAATTAAATAATTAAAACATTTAAAGCACATCTCACAAATTAAATTGAATTAAAAATAATTAAAATTAAATTAAATAACTAAATTAAAATCCAATTAAACTAAAACCAATTAAATCCAATTAAAATAATTCACCTCCAAATTAAAATCAAATCAAAATCAATTCATTCCTAACTTTAATAAATCACTCACCAATTTAAATAATTCCCCACCAAAAATACATTATAATTTCCCCTTTAAAATTAAATAAAATCCATCCATAATTAATTGATTTGTTTCCTTTTAAAATCCATGCACAAACCCTAGTCATGCACTACAATATAAACATAACACGATCTAACCCTAGATCTGGTTCTCTCTAAAAAAACTCACGGCCTCCTCTCCCTTTGACGATCCCTCACTCGAAAACAACACAAAAACCCTAATACAGACTCACGATCAACAGGCCACAAAGCTTCACGCAACAATAAACTCCCTTGACTCGGCCAAACAAATAGATAGCCCTAACCCTTCACTCGGCAGCCACCAAGAGCCCCCACGCAGCACCTCCAACCCTCTCCTCAATTGATCCAGCGCACAGTCACTCACGAAACCTGCCTTTCACGCACTCAAAACCTTCAGCACCCTCACTTCACGGCCTCACGCACTGCCCAGCCCCTCCACTCACTGCCTCTGTCTCACGCCATAGCTTCTCTTTATTCAACAAGACTCACGACACTCATCAAGAAAGAATAACCCTAAACCCTCCACAAATGATCAGACTAGCCATCACTCGCAGTCCCCTTCTCCACGCAGAATCAACAAGCAACACACCCAAACAACCCCTCGCCTCTCGCATCGACAACCCCTTCATTGCCTCACGCATCAACAGACCCCCTTACATTGCCTCATGCATCAACAGCCTCTCACGACATAGCCACTGCTTCACGCTCTCCTCTCACTTAAAACCCTAATGACCCTCTCAGCACCAGGCCATACAACTGCACTCACACACTGCTGACCTAGATACGCCCATATTCTCTCACTCTTCATGCAGTTCACGTCCCCTAAAGCAAACAGACCACAGCCCTTCAACAAAATACCCTACGTGAACAGCTCTCATTCTCTTGCACATCGAACACCATCTGCCATGCCGAGCACAAAAGGAACAAACACAATCCGAATCAAACCTTAAACCACCAGCTACATACGAAACATGACACCTATAAACCTGCCGAGCACCCAGCCAAACGTGACCAGTGAGCAGAAACTCTAGAGGCTTCACGTAAGCAAAACACAAGCAAAAGAAAACAGCCCATAAGCCGAATCCAACAAGCCAATCCTCACGCCTAACAACACTCAAACAGAAAGCAGTTCATGCTGAATAAACCCCAAAACACAGCCCCAAACCTCCCAGTAGTCTAAGCCCAAACCGCCCACTGCACAGCCCTTCACTACCGAGAATAACCCTCCTCCACTGCCCTCTATTGCCGCACAAAAACCCTTCCATATAGTCGCACATCACACTGCATTATACACCCAAAACAGTCCAGAAACTGACCCAAAACTGCACAAAAAACTGCCCAGAATTCCTCCTAAAGATCACCAAAATCGCAGCCCCTTAACCTCTAAAACAGACACCAAAACAGTCCCTAAATTGCCTTAAAATAGTGACCAGAAAATACCTTGAAAACAGCAGCAAAACGGAGTGAAAATAGAAGCCCGAATAGCGGAACAGCGAGGAAAAGGGTTGGATTAGTGAACCAGAAAATTTGCGAAGCATCTACCCTTCCGACGGCTGTGTGACGCGCTTTCGAGAGACGACAAAAGAGGTTAGACCTGAGGGCCCTTTTATTTATTACTTATCTTCTTTATTTTTGTTTTATTTATTTTGATATATAATTGCATGAGAGTCGTTTGAGGCATGATGTGATTGTTAGATGAGCGGGATATGTGTTCCCTTTTGTGGTATATCGGATGGAAACCCTGACGTAAATTCTATAGCCGATTCCGAATGGATGGTAGTATGGTCTGCACTCGGGATACGATGCCACGTACCACTTAAGATACACGTATCTCGTCTCATCCAAATTTGTATTTGAGCATGTTATAGTCTTTAGGTTATTCGTTTATTATTTAAAGCATGGTTTAATTTAGTTTGTTATTTATTTGTTAAAGCATATTTAGGTTGTTCCTTATGCATATTATTAGTTTACGATGTGTTAGGATAATGATTTTTTCATGTTGATTTAATGGTTCAATATGCTCTGTGTTACATTGCGTGGAGTTATTTGGATGAAGGCATGTAGATCTAAGTACCATTGAGCATGATTATTGAGTAGACTTGGTTGATTCATTGCACAAATATATCATCATAAGTGACATAAGTAAGGGACCATTCGAACCTAATGGTTTGAGGTCTTCCCTTGCGAGGGGTGAGTGCGGCCTTAAATCTTTGTCCCGGTTCACACCGGGTGGTGACTCCATGTTATTTCGTACTTCCCAACTAGGCCGCGAGCCTAGAACAGCATCGCCTAGGTCCTGTTGTCTACACTGATATTGTCTCATATCATCTCAATCCAGGAACTAATCATAGGGACCTCCTATCATTTATACATCTAGGTGATCTAATCACAAATGATAAGAGCGCAATCTCCTTGTCACATAGTTCATTTGTACAACAACACCATGATATGTACAAATAGTGACGCTATGGACCATTATGCTACTAGACTCGAGAAGATTCCTATTGACGTTAGTGTACCATATATTAGGAAATCTTTAGTGAGTCAATCAGTGTTTATCAAATAAACACATGTAGGCACTGCATTTTTGCATGTAAGTCCCGTTGATGAGTCTCGTATAGAGACACTACCTCTTTGATTGTGAAAGCCGCGGGAAACGGACATCGGAAGGGGAAAGTTGGAAATTAGCATTTGGACGGATTTAACTCGCTTGTTTCGCTTCGGGTTCGCTGTTAGACCTCTGTTTTAAAACACACCAAGCTCAATCCAAAATAATTAAAACATTTAAAATACATGTCATAAATTAAAACCAATTAATTGAAATTAAACACAAATAAAACCCATTAAAACACATCTCACAAATTAAATAATTAAAACATTTAAAATACATGTCACAAATTAAATTAAATTAAATTAAAATCAAATTAAAATCAAATTAAATTAAACCTAATAACAAATTAAATAAATCATTTCCAAATTAAAATCAAATTAAATGATTCATTCACCAAATGTAAATAATTTATTGCCTTAAATAATTAAAATTAAATACAATTAAATTACGTGATTTCTTTCATTTTCCAAAAGCCATGCAAACCCTACCCTCTCTCTATAAAAGAATAACATAACCAACCCTAAGGAGGTTCCTCATCACTCACCACTCACGGCACAACAAAAAATAAACCCTAAGGACCTTCCTCTCATCCACTCTCTCTCTCGGCACTTCAACCAAAAAATACAAAAACCTAAACACCTTGACCTCTCTCTCTTCTCTCTCTCCTCTCTCTCACGAAATCAACCCAGAAAATCAACCCTAATACCCATACGCCTAGTGATGAGTGGTATTTATATCACTATTTCCCACTCATTTAATCTAATATTTTGTATAGTTTCTGAGTTTTGTGAATGTTTTGATGTGTTTTGTGTTATTTTGTAGATAAATAAAGTTTCAGGACATTCTGGAGGTGATTTGGAGCAAAACAGTGAAAATTGGCGAAAAAGGGCATTTTGGTAATTTCCAGCGTCGCGCCGCCTAGACCTTCCGCGTCGCGACGCCCAGCATGCGCCGAATCTGCTAAAGTGCGCCGGGTCAATATGTCAGAATTTGAGAAGTTTGACTTTGCTAAAATGCGCCGTGCCACGTGTCACCATCACATCCAATCTGCTAACATGCGCCGTGCCACGTGTCAACATCATATGCTGCCGACACTCAGACTTGACACGTGCCGCCTCGTCATCAGCCACGTCAGCGGTCAACGAGTCAACTTTGCCATGTGTCATGCCACATCATCGTCCACGTCAGCAGGTCAACCTAGTCAACTTGCCACGCCAGCCTCAGCCAATCACAACTTGACACGTGTCCCCACGTGTCGCCATCCTATTGTGCCGACAAGTGAACAGTCAGCCGCCACGCCACGTCATGCCACATCATCGCCACGTCGTCGCCCCGTCAGCATGACGTCATCAATGACGTCATCACAATAATTGAGAATTAGCCGCTTTGACACGTGTCGCGTGAACAGTTGCCGCCTTGCTACGTGTCGCCTTCTCATTGTGCTACGTCGACAAATCCAGCGTCGCGACGCGCGAACAGTGAAAAATTTTCCTATAAATATTGCGTGAATTTTCATTTTTCAGTTGTTATTCTCTCTCTTCAAATTCCGTGTAAAGAGAGTTTCTCTCTCTAAAAAAATTTTAGTTTTTAATTTTTTTACTTTTGTAATTTAATTTTAATTGCTTTTTGTAATAATAATAGTTTACTTTCTTTATTTTTTTTACAGTTTTACTATTTACCATGATGAGGTAATTTCCCCAGCTAAGGTGAAAGGTAATTCTTTTACTGTTGCTCTTTAGTTTAATCTCCCTTAAAAATAATATATTTACTAATTAAAATACTGATTAATAAATGATACCGCCAGATTGGTCGGTTGGGAAATTTATTTAATCTGGTTTAAACCTGACTTAATAAAGGAAACCGCTATATTGGTCGGTTGGTATATTTATTTTCTGTTGGTTTGAACCTGATTAATCAAGGATACCGCCAGATTGGTCGGTTGATAAATTTATTTTGGTACCGCCTTTATGGCTGGATTATGGACAAATATTACCGCCTATATGGCTGGTTGGACTTAATTGGACTTAATCAGGATACCGCCAGATTGGTCGGTTGGTTAAATAATATCACAAGTTTATATATTATTTTATTGGGAGATTTCTAAATTAGTAATAGTAAAAGTAATTCCTTTTACCTTAGCATTTTATTTTTATTGTATTTTTACTTTTCAGTATTTATTTTAACGCAATTATTTTTCAGCATTTTATGTCTTTTATTTTCAAGTTTTTACCAGCCCTAGCTATGTGTAATAACTAAGTTAGTATCTAGGGTTGTGATGAAATTCAATGTCACGGGTTTATAAGGGTTAGATTATAATTTGGGTAATATAAAGATTTATTTATTGAGTATTAATCTTAATGCTCTTTAATTAACTGGCCATTAATTAAATTGATTAGGTAAACTTAAAATGAACTAGACATAGGGATTTTAAGTTTAAGACCTTAGATTCAATAGCCCACGATCTTCCTTAAGGATAGATAACCCTTTCAATAGATTTCCTTACAGGATAGGAATATACCTGTCGGGCGGGGGTAGTCTTAATTGGAACTTAATCATAGTGAATCTGGGTAATTTGGTTGACATAGACATATGGTTCAATTGGATTATACTAGGTATTTGTAATTGACCATCGAAGATGCTTTTACATACATTAGTGTTCCAGGTTAATAAATCAATAAATTACCCAATTATAATATAACCACTTATCTTTAATTAATATTGGAATAAATCACAACCCTAGATAGCTTTTAATATTGAATTTTCTTAAAATCTACCTTCAAACAATTTTATTTTATTGTCTTTAAATTTAGAATCGTCGCTATTTTAAATCAATTAAACAACCTGTTAGATACTAGTAATCATTTAACCTCATAAACTTAATAACTTAGGTATTAAGTCCTCGTGGGATCGATACTTTTTATACTACTTGAACGATACGTACGCTTGCGTTATACGTGTGTGTTTACGCCGGTCACCTAGCCTCTCTCCATTCACACCATTAAAAACCCATTCACAAAGCCACGGACGAACCGGCCACCATCACCACTTCAACTCTCTTTGATAAACATCTCATCAACCACACAGAGAAGCCTTGACGCCTGGCCATACTCCATTCAAGAACCTCGCGCACGTAGGAGCAACTTCACGCAGCCCTCATACAAATTGCCACCTTACCCTCACACCACTCACCCTCAAAAAGCCACATTGCCACTTCAATAAATCATCAACGCCCCAGCCCACCCTCACAAATGCCCCTAACCACATTGCTCCATTAATAAACAAACACACTAGCCACAGATCAGCCCAAAACCCTATCCTCCACTCAAGGGCAAAGGACACATGCCTTACTGCTCAGCAACGACCATCAGACCCTTCACGACCTCAACTCTCGCCACCTGCACACATAAAACCTACGCATCAAAAATCTTGATTAGCCCCTCTCGCAGCAACACTGCCCAACCAATACGCCACTATCTCCATGCCAAAGCAACCCCCTACACTGCCCAGAAAACAAACACACACACCCTTTTATTACCCAGTCCAACCGAACCTAAAAAACACCATGAACTGCTGCATCTTGCACCCTGAACTGCAGTATATTAGACACAAAAAACTGCCCAGTTGTAGCCTTAAAACAGTCCAGAACAACCCCTGAAATCTGCTGCAAAATACCACCCAAAACCGTGCCTAAAACACCAAAAACAATAGCCTAATAGACCTGAAACAGTGACCAGAAAATACACCCGAAAACAGTAGCAAAACGGAGTGAAAATAGTAGCCCGAACAGCGAAACAGCGAGGAAAAATGTTGGATTAGTGAACCAGAAAAGTTGCGGAGCAACAACCCTTCCGACGGCCGTGTAACGTGCTTTCGAGAGACGACAAAAGAGGTTGACCGGAGGGCACCCTTTTATTTATAATATTTCGTTTATTTTATTTATTTTTAAAAAGATTATTACATGAGAGTCGTTTGAGGCATGATGTGATTGTTGGATGGGCGGAACGTGTGTTCCCTTTTGTGGTATATAGGATGGAAACCCGGACATAAATTCCGTAGCTGAATCCGAATGGACGGTAGTGCGGTTTGTACTCGGGATACAACGCCACGTACAACTTAAGAGACATATGTTTCGTTCCATCCAAACTTGTATTTGAGCATGTTATAGTTTCTAGGTTGTTTTATTTATTAATTTAAGCATGATTTAGTCTAGTTCGTTATTTATTTTCGGAGCATAATTATATTATTCTTGGTGCATGGTGTTTTGTTTAGGTTGTGTTTATAATTGAATAGCTATTTATTTACCTTGTTATGATGGTTCAATATGCTCATTGTGTGGTATTGTGTTTGCCATTTAAAGACTTACTTTCAAGCATGCGAACTTAGATTATGAGTTATTTTGACGAATACATATTAGATCTAACTGACCTTTGAGCATATATGTTGCGTAGACTCGGTTAATTTATTGCACAAGTCATACCATCACAAGTGACATAAGTAAGGGACCATTCCGAACCCAACAGTTTGAGGTCTTGCCTTGCGAGGGGTGAGTGCGGCCTTAAATCTTTGTCCCGGTTCACACCGGGTGGTGACTCTATTATTCTCAAGTTTAGTTCCCCGCGGACTACTCCGTACTCCCAACTAGTCCGCGAGCCTGGAACAGCGTCGTCGATTTCTGTGTCCCACAGTCTGGCGACTCCACTGGGATAGAGAATCAGCCCCGAAATAATGTCTTGTAATGTTTGGATTTGTGCTTTAATTAACCGTGTCTACTGTGGGTTGAAGGGGTTTAGTTAAAGGCATTGTCAGCGAGAGCCTTCGTCACCGAGAGCCTTTGTCCGCACTCCCATAAACCCACATGAGAACCTTAGTCGTAGAACTAGTAGAAATTTTTATTATTAATTTTTTTTTATGTTGATGTTTTGGACCGTCGTCATTTGGATCCGGTTGGACTTTTTGTCAAAAGATGTGAACTTGTTGGGCCATTTAAACTGGGACGAGTTCGTGTCCTTTGACAGTTGGGCCAAAAGCTTCTAAAATGTCGATGGACCATTTTATGTTTGGGCCTCTTATCATTTGAAGTTGTTTAGCCATGTTATCGCAAAGTGTAAACCTGTTGGGCCTTTTCAATTGGGACAAGTTTGCACCGCACAATTGTATGATTGAATACTTTAAAATGATAATGGGCCAACTAGTGTAAAAAATTCTTAAATGGGCTTATATATTACATACATTGCACGTTTCTCATGCATCTCAATCATACACGCATCATGTTAACCCCGTGTCTTAAAAGCCATCATAGATATCCGTTGGGTTAGAGAAAAAAAAGAAGGTTTGTCAGGAGGAGTTTAGCAAACATGGATAGCGGGGAAAAGGAAATCGAGAAACAGAAAACCTTTCGGTAAGGATAGAAATACCAATGGGGGGCCTTCAAAAAAAGAAAAAGGAAAAAAAAAAATAAGAAAAAAGAAAAGAGAAAAAAAAAAGGTTGTTTAGTCTTTAATAGTTAGGCATAAGACCGATAATGAAATCGTTTGCTTTAGGATAAAATATTAGAAACGATAAACTCTTGATGTGTTTTTATCTGATGCTTTGAAATGTTGATCTATGCTAGACTCGTAAGCACTTCACTATAGGTTCTTAGCGGTGAAAACCTGAGTAGTTGGCAAGGTGACTAGTTGAATAAATTGCGGGTCGATGAATGACCGTTTGCTTAGATATCTATCCTGAATTGCTTGTGTTATGATGTGTGGTATGGTTGAAAAAAATGGTCTCTAAAGAAAAGAAATTAACCGCCTATAACCGATAAGCGTGAAGCTACCCATGGGCGAGTATTAGGACCACCATGAGGAGAAATGCTACATTAAAGGGTAGGTGTGTTGAAAAAAAAATGAAAATGAAAAAAAAAAATTAGAGAAAAAATAGAGACAAAGGAAAAAAAATGAAATCATACCACATTGAGCACGAAAAAGCAATTGCGGAATATAATTGAGACATCTAGGTTGGTTTGACCTATCGATCCCGATTTTTGAAACGAAATCATTGAGTTGGCTTGCTTAAGGATCAAGCTGTGAAAGAACCTTTGCACACACACACTTTGAGTCTAGCATAGATCATTTATTCAAAAACTCAGATTTGAGTTGCATTGAGTGTTTTGAATGTTCTCTGGTTTCATTACTGAGCATTCCTTGAGGACGATAATATGTATAACTATTGGGACTATTTTGTAGCATGTGATATAGTATGATTATTGTCAGCGGTATTGGGTCGAGGTGCCCCCTTTGTCGGTTGTAGTTCCGGGATGCGTCTCAGGGTCGAGGTGCCCACTACATCATCATATTGAGGGTGAGGTCCCTATTGTCAGCGGTGTTGGGTCGAGGTGCCCACGGTCGAGGTGCCCCCGTTGTCGGTTGTAGTTCCGGGATGCGTCCCAGGGTCGAGGTGCCCACTACATCATCATATTGAGGGCGAGGTCCCTATTGTCAGCGGTGATGGGTCGAGGTGGCCAAGGTCGAGGTTCCCCCGTTGTCGGTTGTAGTTCCGGGATGCATCCCAAGGTCGAGGGCCCAATTCATCATCAGTTTGAGGACGAGGCCCACATTGTCTGCGGTACTGGGTCGAGGTGCCCAAGGTCGAGGTGCCCCCGTTGTTGGTTGTAGTTCCGGGATGCGTTCTAGGGTCGAGGGCCCACTACATCATCAGCACAGTTCACATTCGGTGGTTCGAGAACAAAGCCCAGGGGTCGAGGCACCTCGCCACCATATCAACTCAGTTCGAAACAGCAGGCAAGTCAGGTGGCAGCTGGCGAGCCAGGTAAGTAAAAATGCATTGCACGTAATTTGATAGGATTGTCATTGGCACACACTGTATAAGTCCCATCAAAGTGGGGGCGACTGTAGGCACTGCATTTTTGCATGTAAGTCCCGATGATGAGTATCGTATGGCGACACTACCTCTTTGATTGTGAAAGCCGCGGGAAACGGACGTCGGAAGAGGAAAGTTGGAAATTAGCATTTGGACGGATTTAACTCGCTTGTTTCCCTTCGGGTTCGCTTGTTGGACCTCTGTTTTAAAACACACCAAGCTCAATCCAAAATAATTAAAACATTTTAAATACATGTCACAAATTAAAACCAATTAAATTGAAATTAAACACAAATTAAAACCCATTAAAACACATCTCACAAATTAAATAATTAAAACATTTAAAATACATGTCACAAATTAAATTAAATTAAATTAAAGCTAATTAAATCAAATTAAATTAAACCTAATACCAAAATTAAATAAATCATTTCCAAATTAAAATCAAATTAAATGATTCATTCACCAAATTTAAATAATTTCTTACCTTAAATAATTAAAATTAAACACAAATTAAATTACATGATTTCTTTCATTTTCCAAAAGCCTTGCAAACCCTACCCTCTCTCTATAAAAGAATAACATAACCAAACCCTAAGGAGGTTCCTCTCATCACTCACTACTTACGGCACAACAAAAAAATAAACCCTAAGGACCTTCCTCTCATCCACTCTCTCTCTCGGCACTTCAACCAAAAAATACAAAACCTAAACACCTTGACCTCTCTCTTTTCTCTCTCTCACGGAATCAACCCTCAAAATCAACTCTAATACCCATACGCCTAGCCTCTCTCCATTCACACCATTAAAAACCCATTCACAAACCCATGCACGAACCGGCCACCATCACCACTTCAGCTCTCTTTGATAAACAGCTCATCAACCACACAGAGAAGCCTTGACGCCTGGCCATACTCCATTCATGAACCTCGCGCACATAGGAGCAACTTCTCACAGCCCTCATACAAATTGCCACCTTACCCTCACGCCACTCACCCTCAAAAAGCCACATTGCCGCTTCACTAAATCATCAACGCCCCAGCCCACACTCACAAACGCCCCTGACCTTAACCATAACACCACCTTGCTCCATTAATAAACAAACACACTAGCCACAGATCAGCCCAAAACCCTATCCTCCACTCACGCGCAAAGGACATCTGCCTTACTTCTCAGCAACGACCATCAGACCCTTCACGACCTCAGCTCTCGCCACCTGCACACATAAAACCTACGCATCAAAAATCTTGATCAGCCCCTCTCGCAGCGACACTACGCAACCAACACACCACTATCTCCACGCCAAAGCAACCCCCTACACTGGCCAGAAAACCGTACAAAACACACCCTTTTATTACCCAGTCCAACCGAACCTAAAAAACACCCTGAACTGCAGTATATTAGATATACAAAACTGCCCAGTTGTAGCCTTAAAAAGTCCAGAACAACCCCTGAAAACTGCCGAAAAAACCACCCAAAACCGCGCCTAAAACACCCAAAACAGTAGCCTAATAGACCTGAAATAGTGACCAGAAAATACACCCGAAACAGTAGCAAAACGGAGTGAAAATAGTAGCCCGAACAGCGAAACAGCGAGGAAAAATGTTGGATTAGTGAACCAGAAAAGTTACGAGCAACAACCCTTCCGACGGCCGTGTAACGTGCTTTCTAGAGACGATAAAAGAGGTTAGACCTGAGGGCACCCTTTTATTTATCATCTTTCGTTTATTTTATTTATTTTTAAAAAGATTATTGAATGAGAGTCGTTTGAGGCATGATGTGATTGTTGGATGGGCGGAACGTGTGTTCCCTTTTGTGGTATATAGGATGGAAACCCGGACGTAAATTCCGTAGCCGAATCCGAATGGACGGTAGTGCGATTTGTACTCGGGATACAACACCACGTACCACTTAAGAGACATATGTTTCGTTCCATCCAAACTTGTATTTGAGCATGTTATAGTTTCTAGGTTGTTTTATTTATTAATTTAAGCATGATTTAGTCTAGTTCGTTATTTATTTTCGGAGCATAATTATATTATTCTTGGTGCATGGTGTTTTGTTTAGGTTGTGTTTATACTTGAATAGCTATTTATTTACCTTGTTTTGATGGTTCAATATGCTCATTGTGTGGTATTGTGTTTTACATTTAAAGACTTACTTTCAAGCATGCGAACTTAGATTAGGAGTTATTTTGACAAATACATATTAGATCTAAGTGACCTTTGAGCATATATGTTGCGTAGACTCGGTTAATTTATTGCACAAGTCATACCATCACAAGTGACATAAGTAAGGGACCATTCCGAACCCAACAGTTTGAGGTCTTCCCTTGCGAGGGGTGAGTGTGGCCTTAAACCTTTGTCCCGGTTCACACCGGGTGGCGACTCCATTATTCTTCGGTTTAGTTCCCCGCGGACTACTCCATACTCCCAACTAGGCCGAGAGCCTGGAACATCGTCACCGATTTCTGTGTCCCACAACACCTACATGTCTATAGGAGTCTCCCAAAACTCATGGTTCATTGGGATAAACCATCTGACCAAGTCTCGATATACGACATGTATTAGTCTCAGCGAATATTACTAACTGACCCGTGTTAGTAAATCTTGACCAGGAACTTTATTTGATAATATAATTTTAGTAGTGACACTTCCCAATCTCAGTTACAAACTACTTTGTAACTGCGCACTATAAATATATTATCGGGTCTTTGTCTAATATATACATATCACCATATTTATGTATATAAAAGCAAGAAGTACAAACATAAATAAGTAAAATTATGGAAAAATGAATTGTTCGTATTCATGAATCGAAAATAAATACGATCCGGATTGGCACTCCGAGAACCAACCCTAACAAATATATGATTCCAATGGTTTCTCAATGAACCATGAGTCTTGGAGACTCATATAGACGTGTAGGTGTTTATAGCTGATAAACACTGAACAACTCACCGAAGATTCTTAATGGATGGTACACCAACGTCAATAAGAATCTTCTCGGGTTGAGTAGCATTTATGATTCTTCGACTTGAGATACCATTGTCGGCACATGAGACATCTTCCACACTTAGATTGCGGTCACGTCACCGATCTATTCAGATCAGACCTCCGCCTGTTCGTTGGGTATGGATAGATCCTCACGGTGTCCTCTGTGTGTCGAGATAAGATCCGTCAGTTCTGTGTACAAAGCATAGGTAGTCCATATATGATTAGCAATCAGATAAAAACCATGGGCCCGTGGTACACTATAGAAGTGAGTTCTAAGTGTTCTTTTAGAGAATGCTAATAGAGACGTCGACGGGATTGTCCCTATAGATATTTGACGTTTACATCTATATCTCTGGGATATATCCAGATACCTGTGATGAAGGAATTAAATATATGCCATGACCTCGACCTGTATGATTCAGCTAGTTTATATGTGGTCGTCATAATTTAAGGGTGGGTAAATTATTGACACGAAATTGGATTCCATGACGGATATGTCTGAATCTAGAGAGTCTCACTAGTGAGATATACTTGTAGAGCACTGGGGTAACCGTAGGCACTGCATTTTTGCATATAAGTCCCGATGATGAGTCTCACATAGAGGCACTACTCTTTAAGTTTCGAAAGTCGCGGGAAACGGATGTCGGAAGGGAAGAGTCAGAAATTGATACCTTGTTGGATTTAATTCTTTTGTTTAGCTTCGGGTTTGCTCGTTGGACTTCTGTTTTAAAACTTATCATTGGCCCAAAACCCCCGTAAGCCACACACCAAGCCCACACACCACCAAGCCACACACCAAAGCCCACCAAAACATCCACCACATGCCCAAGCCCATTAAAACACGTCCAAAATAATAAATCCACACATTAAACACATGTTGAAATCTAAATAAATCACATTCCCGAATTAAAAGTTTCAAATCAAATCTCATCAATCACCTTCCTAATTAAATTAAATCACATGCCTAAACTAAAGAAATCAAGTCAAATCAAATCAAATTACCTTCCTAATTCAAGAGATCATTTTCTTATGACACACAAACTAAATATTCCCTCATAATTACACAATCTCCTTTCCCTTCTCATACAAGGATAACCCCCAACCCTTGCTTATAAAAAGAAGCATATACCAAACCTTAGGGACCTGAGCTTATTCACGAAAAAAAAAATAACCCTGAGCTCATCCATATCTCTCGCCTAACTTCCCCCATCTATTCTCTGTTCACCCTCTCACCACTCTCGGCAAACAACTAATTCACCTCACATAAAAACCCACCATGCGGCCCTCCACTTGAACCACGCACCAAAAACCACCGACTAAACCCTAGCAAATCAGCAAGCCACACACTCACGTACACAGCCCTCAATCTCTCAAACACGCCTCAGCACACACTCCTAACAAACTGACACTACACTCACTCTTCTCACAAAACACACGCACACACGACACGCTTAGCGCCCTCCACGCACGACTCCGCAAGCCACACACAAAACAGAACTCTCTTCCCTCTCATTGAAAACACGCACAACTCACCCTGCCTAGTACATAATCCACTCACGCTGCCTCACAAACAAACAAAGCAAGCCCACTAACCGAACTCAGATCAACTAGCTCAATCACGTACTTATCACGAACCTTCAGCACAACCTGCCCTCATTCACCACAAACAGCGCTCACATGCCGCACCCTCACCCACGTAAACAAATCAACACAAAGTACACACCACTCACATCCCATAAACACACACACCGGCATAGTCAGCTCCACGCACACACATCGACATAGAATTTCCCTTCACAAACTGCACCCATCACCGAAGCCAATAACCCCCAAAACATCCCCAAATTGCACCCTAAAACAGTCCCCAAAACAGCCTCTTAAAACACCCCAAAATAGTGAATAAAACACCCAAAACAGTCCAAGAAATTGACCAAAACATAGTGCAAAATCACCCTTGAAAACAGTCCATAAACCCTATAAAACATTCCCTGAAAACAGCAGCAAAAACAGAGAAAACAACAGCCCAAAGCAGTGAAGCGACGCAAGAAAATATTTAACCAGTGAACCAGAGAGGAGCGGAGCACTAACCCTTCCGACGACCACGTAACGCACTCCGGAGAAGTAACTTAAAAGGTAAGACCTGAGGGCACCATTTGTTATATTTCATTTTTTTTCGTCCTGGAAACGGCATGCTTGGTTGGACGTGGAATACGTCCAACCGGGTATGCGAAGTCCTACATTGAAAAAAACGGCCAAATACTCTTTTCACATATTTATTTTCCGCATTTATTTTGTATTATTAGTATTTTATTATTTCTCATTTAATTTACGTTTATTGTTGCTTTATATTTCCGCATTATTAATTTAATGAGTTCATGAGATTGAGTGCTTGCCGTTATTTCGATTTACTTTTATGCATGCAAACTTAGATATAGGTTGTATGGGAACTTAGACATATGTTATTCTTGCATGCGCATATTGCGTAGACTTGGTTATATTAACGCATTAATCCATTCATTACAAGTGGCATAGAACACATGCATAGGCTACTCCATGTTATTTCTCTGGTTTAGTTTCCCCCATAGGCTACTCCGTACTTCTGACTAGGCCGCTAGCCTAGAACAGCGTCATCGATTTTTATTGTCTACAGTCTGGCGACTCCACTGGTGACAGATAATCGGCCCCAAAATAATGACTTGTAATGATTATGATTTATGCTTTAGTTAACCGTGTCTATCGTGGGTTGAAAGGGTTTAATTAAAGGCATTATTAAAGCTAGGTAATGGTTTGGTGTCTTCCTTCATTCACTACCTTTCTATAAGGAAAAGCTGTGAAGGCACCTAGAGAATCATTACCCGCAGCTCACTGTGACAGACTAATTTGGAGGACTTGTTGTTTATTCCTGTCACCAAGGTGATAAGAGCATAAGAGGCTTGGGTATTTAAGAGAGTTCGCTCCACCCTCCATCTGGGGAATCTACAATAGGAAATCCTTTTTACAGTTAGTCACGCACCATAACTCGTTGGCACGTACCTTAAGGTATAAAAAAGGTGCGCTCACTTGGTCGCTCAAACCCTTGAGTGGGGAGTCCTAGTTGTGGGCAATCCTTCATCAGCAGGAGCCTTTGTCTACTCTCCTATAAACCCGTATATGAACCATAGTCATATATCTCATCGAAGTTGCCCCTTTATGCTTTTGATAAACACATGCATATTATATCTCATGCATCGCACACATTTCATGCATCTCATGCATACACGCATCATGTTAACCCTGTATCTTAAAAACCATCATAGATATCCGTTGGGTTTATCAAACATGGATGTCGGGGAAAAGGAAACCGAGGAACAGAAAAATATACGGCAATGATAGAAAGACCATTGTGAAAAAAAAAATTGAATGAAAAAAAAAGAATCAAAAAAGAGAAAAATTGATGTTTATTTTAGTCCTTAATAGTTAGGCATAAGTCCAGTGATGAAATCGTTTTCTTTAGGGTGAAACCTTAGAAACAATAAGTGCGAGAGATGTAATCTCATCCGATATTTTGAGTAGTTGATCTTGGTTAGACTCGCGGGCACTTAATTATAGGATCTTAGCAGTGAAAGCCTGAGTAGTCAGCGAGATGACTAGTTAGGGAGATGGCGGATCAGTGAATGACCGTTTGCTTAGATGTCCATCTTGGTTTGCTTATGTTACGATACGTGATATGGTTGGAAATAAAGAAAAATTCTCTACAATGAAAAGAAAAAGAAAAAATAGACTACATATAATCGATAAGCGTGAAGCTATCCATGGGTGAGTATTAGGACCACCATGGGGAGAAATGCTACCTTCAAGGGTAGGTGTGCTAAAAAAAAGAAAGAAAGAAAAAAAGAAGAAAAAAAGTTCAAAATGAAAAGAAAGAGAAGAGAGAAGAAACAAAGAAAAAAAAGAAGAAAACCATATCATGTTGAGTACGAGGAAGTAAGAACATCATATGATCAAGACATTTAGGTTGGTTTTACCCATTGATCCCAATTCTTCGAGACAAAATCATCGAGTTGGCTTACTTAAAGATTAAGCCGTGAAATAGCCCTGGCACACACACACTAGGAGTCTAGTTTAGATCAATCATTCAGACGACCGGATCTAAGTGTATTAAGTACTTTGAAGGTTCTCTGGTTTCGACGCGAAGCATCCGTTGAGGACGAAAATATGTTTAGCTATCAGGACTATCTCGTGAGAGGCAATACAACATGTTGATATGCGACATCACATCAGAATCAATCTTGAAAATTGAGCATGGGGCGAGGCCCACTTCAGTATTAGCTTAGGGTTGAGGCCCACATCAGTATCAGTTTAAGGACGAGACCCTCATCAATATCAGTCTGGGGCGAGGCCCACATCATTATCAGCTTAGGGTTGAGGCCCACATCAGTATCAGTTTAGAGGCAAGACCCATATCAGTATCAGTCTGGGGGTGAGGCCCACATCAATATAGTTTGAGGGCGAGGCCCACATCAGTATCAGCTTGGGGCGAGGCCCACATTGGAATCAGTCTAGGGTCGAGGCCCACATCAATATCAGTTTAGGGGGAGGCCCATATCAATATCAGCTTAGGGTCGAGGCCCACATCAGTATAAGTTTAGGGGGCGAGGCCCATATCAGTCTCAGCTTGGGGCGAGGCCCACATCGGTATTAGTTTAGGGTCGAGGCCCATATCGGTATCATTCTAGGGTCGAGGCCCACATCAGTATTAGTTTAAGGGGTGAGGCCCACATCAATATCAGCTTAGGGTCGAGGCTCACATCAGTATCGGTTTAGGGGGCGAGGCCCACATCAGTATCAACTTAGAGTCGATGACCACATCAGTATCAGTTTAGGGGGCGAGGCCCACATCAGTATCAGTCTAGGGTCGAGGTCCACATCAGCATCAGTTTGGGGGCGAGGCCCATATCAACATCAATTCGAGGATGAGGCCCATATCAGTATCAGTTTGGGGATGAGTCCTAGGGTTGAGGCCCACACATCATCAGAATACGGGTATGGCACTCCGGATATGGAGACACAACCGCGACGCCTCGGGTATGGGGTTTAGCACGCCGGGTATGGAGACACAACCGCGATACCTCGGGTATGGGGTTTAGCATGCCAGGTATAGCACTCCGGGTATGGAGACACTACTGCGACACTCTGGGTATGGAGACGCAACCGCGACCCCTCGGGTATGGGGTTTAGCACGCCGGGAATGGCACTCCAAGAATGGAGCACGGTTCAGGAATGAACAAGCCGGGAATGGCACTCCGAGAATGGAGCATAGTTCGGGAATGAACAAGCCGGGAATGGCACTCCGAGAATGGAGCAAGGTTCGGGAATGAACAAGCTGGGAATGGCACTCCGAGAATAGAGCAAGGTTCGGGAATGAACAAGCCAGGAACGGCACTCCGAGAATGGAGCAAGGTTCGGGAATGAACAAGCCAGAATGACACTCCAAGAATGGAGCAAGTTTCGGGAATGAACAAGCCGGGAATGGCACTCTGAGAATGCAGCAAGGTTCGAGAATGGACCACATCCTAGTAACGGTTCAGGAATGGACCACCTCACAGTAACGGTTCGTGAATGGACCACCTCACAGTAACGGTTTGGGAATGGACCACCTCACAGTAAAGGTTCAGGAATAGACCACCTCACAGTAACAGTTCGGGAATGGACCACCTCACTGTAATGGTTCGAGAATGTACCACCTCACAGTAACGGTTCGGGAATGGACCACCTCACAGTAACGGTTAAGGAATGGACCACCTCACAGTAACAGTTCGGGAATGGACCACCTCACAGCACATTTCGGTAACAAAGCCTGCAGATGGTTCGGGAACAAAGCCAATAGGTCGAAAGCACCTCGCCATCATAATCAGCTCAGTTTGGTAGTGATTCCTAGAGATCGCAGCATCTTACAGGGGTGAACCTTGGGGTCGAAGCACCTCACCACAATATCAACTTAGTTCGAAGCAACAGGCAAGTGAAGTGGCAGCTGGCGAGCCAGGTAAGTAAAAATGCATTACATAACTTTGATAGAATGTCATGTCACACACTGCACAAGTCCCGTCAAAGTGGGGGTGACTGTAGGCACTGCATTTTTGCATATAAGTCCCGATGATGAGTCTCACATAGAGGCACTACTCTTTAAGTGCAGAAGTCGCGGGAAACAGACGTCGGAATGGAAGAGTCAGAAATGGATACCTTGTTGGATTTATTTTTTTGTTTAGCTTCGGGTTTGCTCGTTGGACTAATGTTTAAAAACTTATCCTTGGCCCAAAACCCCCGCAAGCCACACACCAAAGCCCACCAAAACATCAACCACACACCCAAGCCCATTAAAACACATCCAAAATAATAAATCCACACATTAAACACACGTTGAAATATAAATAAATCACCTTCCCGAATTAAAAGTTTCAAATCAAATCTCATCAATCACCTTCCTAATTAAATTAAATCACATGTCTAAACTAAAGAAATAAAATCAAATTACCTTCCAAATTCAAGAGATCATTTCCTTATGACACACAATCTCTTTTCCCTTCTCATACAAGGATAACCCCAACCATTGCTTATAAAAATAAGCATAAACCCAACCTTAGGGACCCTAGCTCATTCACGAAAAAACAAAAAGACAATAACCCTGAGCTTATCCATGTCTCTCGCCTAATTGCCCCCTCTATTCTCTCTTCACCCTCTCACCACTCTGGGAAAACAACTCATTCACCTCACACAAAAACCCACCATGTAGCCCTCCACTTGAACCATGCACCAAACACCACCGACTAAACCCTAGCAAATCAGCAAGCCACACACTCAAGTACAAAGCCCTCAATCTCTCAAACACGCCTCAGCACAAACTCCTCACAAAACCGACACTACACTCACTCTTCTCACAAAACACACGCACACACGAAACGCTCAACGCCCTCCACGCACGACTTCGAGAGCCATACACAAAACAGAACCCTCTTCCC
Organism: Zanthoxylum bungeanum; assembly: GCA_019454045.1. NCBI lineage: Eukaryota > Viridiplantae > Streptophyta > Magnoliopsida > Sapindales > Rutaceae > Zanthoxylum > Zanthoxylum bungeanum. The sequence continues at coordinate 3,666 of SKCR01052067.1, read as the reverse complement.
TCTCATTGAAATGCACATAACTCACCCTGCCTAGTACACAAGCCTCTCACGATGCCTCACAAACAAACAAAGCAGGCCCACTAACCGAACTCAGATTAGCCGCTCACTCACGCACTTCCCCGAACCTTCAGCACAGCCTGCCCTCATTCACCACAAACAGTGCTCACAAGCCGCACCCTCACCCACGTAAACAAATCAACACAAAGCACACACCACTCACTTCCCCTAAACACACACAGCGGTATAGTCAGCTCCACACACACACATTGACACAGACTTTCCCTTCACAAACTGCACCCATTACCGAAGCCAATAAACCCCAAAACAGCCCCAAACTGCACCCTAAAATAGTCCCCAAAACAGCCCCTTAAAACACCCCAAAACATTGAATAAAACACCCCAAAACAGTCTAAGAAATTGACAAAAAAATAGTGCAAAATCACCCTTGAAAACAGTCTCTAAACCCCATAAAACAGTCCCTGAAAACAACAGCCCAAAGTAGTGAAGCGACGGAGGAAAAAATTGAACCAGTGAACCGGAGGAGTTACGGAGCACTAACCCTTCCGACGACCACGTAACGGACTCCCGAAAAGCGACTTAAAAGGTAAGACTTGAGGGAACCCTTTGTTATATTTCATTTTGTCGTCCTGGGAATGGCATGCTTGGTTGGACGTGGAATACGTCCAACGGGTATGCGAAGTCCTACATTGAAAACGGCCAAATACTTTGGTCACATATTTATTATTCCGCATTTATTTCATATTATAGTCTTTTTATTATTTCGCATTTAATTTACGTTTATTGTTGCTTTATATTTCCGTATTTATTAATTTAATGAGTTCATGTGATTGAGTGCTTGCCGTTATTTCGATTTACTTTTATGCATGCAAACTTAGATATAGGTTGTATGCGAACTTAGACATAGGTTATTCTTGCATGTGCATGTTGCGTGGACTTGGTTATATTATCACATAAATCCATTCATTACAAGTGGCATAAGTAAGGGACCGTTCCGAACCCAACAGTTTGAGGTATTCCATTGCGAGGGGTGAGTGCAGCCTTAAATCATTTCCCAGTTCACACAGGGTGGCGACTCCATGTTATTTCTCTGGTTTAGTTCCCTTGTGGGCTACTCCGTACTCCCGACTAGGCCGCGAGCCTAGAACAACGTCGCCGATTTCTGTTGTCTATAGTAACTTTTATGAATAATATTGATTATTTATAAGCCGTTTAAAGGTTAAACAAAAAATACATGAAAACGGACCTATTGGTCATTTCCTAATTATTGTGTATTTGTATTTAATGATATATTTTATTAAATACACATTAATTAAATGTCAAATTATGATATTTGACATATATAAAAAATATATGTGTATTTGGATATTTAAAGTAAATATAATACATATATTTAAAATATTTGTATTTAAATAATTAAATTAATTAAAAATATAAATATCTTAAGTTTTGATATTTTTGGAGATGCTTTCAATTGCTTTATTTGACTTGTTGAAAATCATTCAATGGTGTAATGATCATTTACACAAGTTGAATAATGAATAAATGAAACAAAATAAAAATAGATATTTATTTTATTACTCCAAAATTCGGCCAAGGCAAAATTTGTGAGTATAAATTATTTTGTTTCATTTTCATTCATTTTATGTTAGCCACCAAATATTACAAAGTGAGTTTTGAGAGAGAAAATTTTGGAGATCAAAAGAAAAGCTTGAAAAACTTGGATTTTTGTAAGTTTTCTGAAACTTTTACAATTAGAAAATTGTTTATATGATATTAGGCTTCAACATGTGCTGCTTAGTTTCTTCTATACTCTTTAAGTTTCTGATTAGATGGTTGATAACTTGTTTGAAAGATATTTGCATGCTTGTTTAACAAAGTGAGCTTGAAATGGTTTCATAAGTTCACTTTGGATTATTTGATAATCAAGTTGCCATTCTAGAGTTGCTAAGCCATTCATTGATGACCTAGAATTGTTTTTGAGTTGTTTCATGATGGTGAGACTTGTTTGGTGTTCTAAAGTTTGAATTAAAATGTTGGATTTAATTGATTTGGTAAAATTTGTCAATTTGAAGAAATTATAAGATTATGGCTCTTAACCCTTTCCAAATTTGGGTATTTTCATATACGTGATGTATTTTGGTGTTATATGATGCATATTAAATTTTGAGTTGATTGGATTTGATCTTGACATGTTTTGAACAAAATAGACCAAATTACAAAAATTGTAAAATTATGGGGCTGTTCGGCAATTATAAAAATTTTGGGGATTTTGTTGCAATCTGATTTTGATGTGTTGGACATGCTGGAAATCATTTTAGAATTGATTTAGAATCATCGAAAATTGTATTTGATAATTTGAGGAAAATGATCAATTTGCAAACTATTAGGTCAATTCGGTAATTACCAAGAAATTTGGTTTCTTCTGTAAAATTTCAGTTTTTATGTATTGGGTAATTAAATAAATAAGTTTATTTAATTGATCCAAGAAAATTATTGAAATCGTAAAATTTTGATTTTTCGCGTTTCCGCTACGTTACCGGATTTTCGCCATAAAATCTCTACAAAATGGTATCAAAGCGAGTCTAATTCTGGACACCCTGATATGATTTTGCCTTTTAAATTAAATGTTTAATTTAATCTTTACTTTATGCATGCATGTGTTTATTTAATTTGGTTAAATAAAGTAAAAGTATATTTTGCGGAAAATCCCTAATTAATAAGGTTTTATGATAATTATGAATTTGATGCATGTTATATGGTCTGTCTTGTCAATACGGTTTATGGATATTTTTTCTATGACTATATATGAGAACGTGACAAAGATGTGAGGGTGTAGCCGATAGAAATTTATTTATGTTGGATGTATATCTGATACTAGATAAATTCAAGCGAAAGCGGAATCCTAAACGTGCCAAAGCTGTCAGGGTTACACAAGTAGCTTGAGTTTATCATTGACGAGTTTAACCTTGGTACGCCTCCTTGTGAACGTGCCAAAGCTGTCACAACGAGAAACGACCAGGACCGGAAACCCATGAGTCAATATTGAGTGATTGACAAGGAGTTGTCTACTTGATGAATATACGTAGGCGAGAACGTGCCAAAGCTGAGAGCTGAAATATATTCATGGGATCCACCTTTCACTATTTATATTTAATTTAATTATTAAATCTTTGTATTCTATTTGGGGATTATATGTTAGACAGTAATGACCCATAGCGTCACTATTTTGTAAATGATATTGTATTATTGTACAAAATCAACTATGTAGTAATGAAATTGCCTTTTACCGTTTTGTAATTTATTTACTTTGATATATAAATGGTAAAAGTCCCTATGATTAGTTCCGGATTGTGATGATATGAGACAGTATCAATCCATAAGGTTTAATCATTAAATATCCCTAGTCGTAGTATTATCGAGATTGGACATCGATAATGCGGAATAGACTAGCACTGCACTTGTGCATGTTGTAAGGGTACAACGGCATAGTTCTTATATATTTAAGTATTGGATACTTATGCAAGTGCGGTAGGAGGTTGTGTTTTTTACGATGGTACGGAAACAGCTTCGCTCTGGATAGACCCCACGGAGTCCCATTGGTAGTATGTCTGCGTGTCTATGGGAGTCCGCTTCAGGGTAGGTGCA
>SKCR01052066.1:0-30842 GCA_019454045.1 Zanthoxylum bungeanum | reverse complement strand
ATGGACTTTCGCCATTATATATCAAAGTAAATAAAATTACAAAACGGCAAAAGGCAATTTCATTATCACATAGTTAATTTTGTACAATAATACAATATCATTTACAAACAGTGACGCTATGGGACATAATGTCTAACACTATCTATTCAAAACGAATTTTGGGTACAATCTAACTGTTACAAGAAATACCATTGTATTAGTCCACTAAATAATTTTGACGAAATAATTTGAAAGCGCGTAAAGCTAATATCTGAATGAAATTACAAATTCAATACTTGCCACCCCCATTTTTCACGCGAGTCTCTAACCCTCTGTCGAGTACTCGGGAAACCTAGTTTCCTAGTGGGCTAGGATCCCGTTAAATAAACATACAACCTTGACTTTGGCCAACAAGCTGTATGATATTTAACTAGGTAGATCTCTAAGATCATTTGGATCTCATCCATTCCTAGATCCGGTAGGTAGACTTCCAAGTCCGAAACATATATACAATATATATGAAAATATATCCAATATTTTCCTAACCTTTTTCCTTTGAATCAGAATCAACTAAGCCTTGGCTTTGGCACAACAAGCTTAATGATTCCAGTTAAGCGGCGGGACCCATTGACATGGAAAGCTTCGTAATCAATGTCGATGGACAAGAAGTGATCTTGACTTTGGCCAACAAATCACGACTTGGACAAGACACCGAGTGGAACAAAACTATCATGATTCAAACACATCCTCATTGACAAAGGTCTTGACTTTGGCCAACAAACCAATGCCAACTTTGGATCTTGAGTAAGAATCACTCAACGGAAGGAAAAATGCTTAATATGTTTTGAGGGTTTTTCGCGTAAATTGGCAACCAATTTATTATCTTTGTTAAGGTCTCATCATACACCACCCTTAATCATGCTTCTAAAACATTATAAAGCGCAAAAAGTAAATTAATAATGATATGCAGATGGATATGTCACAAATTGTTCCTAGAACAAATCACTCACTCCATTTCCTCTCCTATTCTAACTTTCTACTACCCATAACATAATACAATAAAGAAACCTCATTTACATTGAGGGGAATTGGTGAGAAGAGAAATAAAAAAATAAGGAGATAAAAGGCTGGACACACAGGTCCAATTTAATAAATTAAAATTTATTACAATTTCCAAAATTGCCCTTGCCCTTCTAATATCCATCTGATATACATTATTCATACAACATATTCATGTAATCATACAAAACATGTTATTCAATCAATCTAATCCAATAATTAATCTTGAATTAATGATCATCCAATGTTCAAAAAACGATTTGATTTGATCGAGTCAAACTCGTTTAAGAATAAGTACTCAAAGTAAGTATTCTTGAATTATTTTGAACTACAACTTTAAATCCAATTTATTTGTATTCAATACTATTCTAATTTAATTCCAAATTAAATATTTACACTTATTTATTTACCTTAAACACTTGAATTCTAAATCCAATATTAATGGGTCTCAAAGGCCCAATAACATCTAATGCCATTTTAATTAAAGTCCAATGGGCTTTTAATTGATTCTTAAGGCATGGGCTTTGGCCATAATGGATCAAACCCAAAATGCCAAGGCCCAATAGGAATCACCCTATTGCCAACAAATCAATTTAGGCCCATTAGGCCCAATTAAATTCTTTAAAGTGGCAAGTGATGTATTTGGACTTATGGAATTGATTTTGGACCCAATTGGATCCAATCCAAAAGTCCAAAACCAAACTTGGTCAAACCAAGCCCATTAAGCCCAAATACACACCACTTTTAGCCCAATAAACTTTAAAGGCCAATTATTACAATTTTAATATTCCAATATATAATTATTATAATTAAAGTGTATTAGTCATGATTAATTAATTAAACTCAATATTTCCAAAATACCAATTAACTTAATTAATCATGCTTAATCCAACAATTCATGCTCAATACAAATTGAGGCCAAAATACATCATTTCATGCTTAACACAAATTGAAGCCTAAATATATCATTTCATGCTCAACATCCTCTTTGATTTTAACATAAACATTATTGACTTTGATTCTAATCCAATCAAACCAACATTTAAACATGCATTTAAACACATCATTTTATGTTACAAAAATCAAAAAACTGCACAGTGCACTCCTACATACATTCGGCCACCCTAAGCAAATTTTTAATGTTTGATTCATTCAATTTATTTCAAATGTAATCATGCATAACTCTAAGTTATCATATTCTAAACATTCTCAAAGAATCAATTTGAAAAAATCATGTTCAAAACATAAAAGCCCCAAATTTTAGGCTCAAGAACCCTTAAAATTTTCATGCTTAAAATTGGCTCATGATACCATTGTTAGTGTTCCTAGAACATTCCAAGGATCTAATAAGCATGAACACAAGTGATTAAGATCATTATAAGTTGCGGAAATACTTACAATGAACGGATTTGAGCTTTTAAAAATTTGAGAAGAGAACTCCAAGTTCTAAGCAAAGTGTTGATTCCAACTCTTGAAGATGTTTCCCTATCACCTTTGTTGACTTGCTTAAGTGCTAGCTTTTGATTTGAAGAACAAAATCCAAGTGAAGAAGAGAAAGAGACTCACGCCCACGGGAGAGTGTGTGCTAGGGTTTCTTTTGTTTAACTTGTGTAAATGATGTGTAGATATTTTCTTTTGGTAAAACCCCCTTTACCCTTTTCACCAAAACTTGGTAGTTGGGTAAATGGTTTTACCAAAACCATTACAAGGTGGTTGGGTGGTTGGTGGCTTGGCATAAATGCCAACTACCACCACCTACCACACATGTGAAGTGGGCCCCACTATTTGAATTCAAAATTCAAATATCTCTACGAACATTCGACGCGGCTCAGTTCCGTTTAATATTCGATTAAACGAACTTTCGTCGCTAAATAATTAAATCTAATTTAATTAAATAACGATGCCTCGCAAATATATTACGAACGTCGATTACGAATTAATTCTAAATTAATTCATTCGTTCGTATTAAAGTCCGATTTTAATTTCGTAATGAAATCCAATTCATATTAATATATCCGATATATTAATTTTAGCCCCTTCAAATAAATTAAATAGAAAAATCAAATTTAATTATTAAATTTATTTTACCGATTAATTCCAAATTAATCGTGTTCTCTCTCTACCGAACACATTTAATCCTAGATTAAATAAGGCCCCAATTAATCCCAGATTAATTTTCTCTCTCTAAATTAATCCCAGATTAATTCTAATTTAAGTCAACTGTCATCGGTGAATCTTTGGGAAGCGACCTAAGAGATCTATGGATATGTTGGCAGTAAATCCGGTTATCGGACTATCCGATAAAGTAAGTACCCGTACCACTTGCTTACCGATTTACAAGACATGGTTGGCTTCTAGCAAAGAACTGTGCCTACCCAATTCTCCCGAAATATTCTTACTGGAATATATAATCTATGTCAGGCGTATTATACGTCGTATTGCATATCGCGATCCAATATCTGATGTCACGTGAAAGGCCTGGGGCTGGAAAGTGTTTGCCCCATACGAAGAACATATCGGTTATCAAGCAACTAGTCTCTTGAATCGGATAATCATGACCTGTCATATTATCGCGATGGTTGCAACACTATAGAGAACTAGTTCTGAATCCCTACGTGATCATCATCTCCATATGTCTGAAGTGATACTTCCATCTTGACATCACATCCAATACACTACGATTCTCAATAAACCTAGAAGAGGCGCACAAAGAACCTGTTAAAGGCCTGGACGACCAAAACGAAAGTTTACTAATTGTCGCAAGTACTAGCGATTCAAGTCTCAGGTTAAGACCAAGTACACCTACCCTGAAGCGGACTCCCATAGACACATATACATACTACCAATGGGATTCCGCGGGGTCTATCCAGAGCGAAGCTGTTTTCCATTCCATCGGTAAAACACAACCTCCTATCGCACTTGCAGAAGTATCCAATACTTAAACATATGAGAACTGTGCCGTTATGCCCTCACAATGCGCACAAGTGCAATACTAGTCTATTCCACATTATCGATGTCCAGTCTCGATAATACTACGACTAGGGATATTTAATTATTAAACCTTTATGGATTGATACTGTCTCATATCATCTCAATCCGGAACTAATCATAAGGACTTCTACCATTTCTATATCAAAGTAAATAAATTACAAAATGGTAAAAGACAATTTCATTACTACATAGTTAATTTAATACAAAAACACAATGTCTTTTACAAACAGTGACGCTATAGGTCATAATTGTCTAACACTTTATTCCTGTAAGGATATTTTCGGAGAATTGGGGAGGCATGGCGCTTTGCTAGAAGCCAACCTTGTATTGTAATTCGGTATAAACGTAGTATGAGGTACTTACGTGTTCGGATAGTCCGACGACCGAATTCACTGCCAACATATCCGGGGATCTCATGGGTCGCTTCCCAAAGATTCACCGATTACGTATGACTCGCACTTTAATTAATCTGGGATTAATAAAATGAGAGAGAAAATTAATCTGGGATTAATTGAGGAGATATTTTATCTAGGATAAAATATCAATTAAAGAGAGATAACGATTAATTTGGAATTAATCGGTAAATTATTATATTTGATGTATTGAACGAAATTGGATTTCGACGCGGAATTAAAATTATATTTTAATTCGGGCGAGCGAATTAATTTAGAATTAATTCTTTAGCGACGTGAATAGTGACTTTGCTAGGCGTAATCATTTAATTGCGTCGCAACAGAAAATTCGTTAATTTAGAAATTAGCGAACCCGAGCCCCAGATTATTTGCGAGCGCATTCGCATTTTGAATTCGAGTGCGGCACGTCAAATCAAGCGTCAAATCGCTAGTCGCATCAAGCGTCAAATTACTTGTCCCTTTGAGTGATGTGACTTGACAACTTGTGATTGATGTGATTAGGTTATGTGTGTGGTTGGCAATTAAAGCTTTATTGTTTGACTTTTAAGTAATAATTTTTTGTATATGTTTTGGAAATCAATTACCAAAACACACAACACATTTACACATCTCTCTCTCTCCAATTTCTCTTCATCCTCTCGCCCAAGAGGGCATTTCTTGTTCTGTTTTTATGCTGAAAAATGTGAGCAGTGAAAGGGAAGCAAGTGTGATTTTATGGCAAAATCGAGAGTGCTAGCACACTTCGGGATCAATGCGAAGGTGATAGGGAAGTCTACCCATGAGCCGGGAATCACCACGACAAAGCTTGGAGCTTGGAAGTTGATTCAAAATGGCCGAACCAGTGAGCAAGATGCAGCCCACTGCCGTGACTGTGAGGAGCAGAAATCTGAAATTTTTGTTTCCCAAAGCGTCGCTCAACCGCTCGATGTAAGTGTTCCCCGACTTTCTCGTTGTATTCACACGTTTATTTCATTGCTTGTATTCGATCCTATGGACCTAGAAAATCCAACAATGGTATCAGAGCGAGTAAAAGCATGAAATTTGACATTGGGTTAAAATTTGGGTAAAAATGTGTTTGACCATGTTTAATGAAATTGGATGAATAAGTATGTTTAAATATGTTTTTATTGAGGATTGATTTGATCAATTTGATGAATCTTGTTTGGAACAAATTTCCCAAATTTCTTGAGCTTGGCCGAGAGTTATGCCTTATGTTGTCTTGGTGATTTTTTTGATTTTTTGTTCATTGGATGAATTAGAAATCATTTAGGGATGTTGAATTAATGTTTAATTTGATTCAATTGGATTGGATTTGAAATTGGATATAAAATCCTCAATTTGCCGAGACTTAATGAGCATTATTGGGTTTGATTTTTTGTTAATTTGTGTTGGACACTAATTGATGTAGATAAGCATGATTAATTAGCCTAATTTGTGTTTTGGAAATAATTATTTGAGTGATTAATTATGTTTATACACTTTAGTTTAATTAAATGGGAAATTTGGAATTTTTGTGTTTAATTAAATTGGGCTTGAAATTGTATTTTGGCTTAATGTTGTTATTGGGCTTAATGGGCTTTGTTGTACAAAGTTGGGTTAAGGAAAATTGGATGGATCCAATTGGGCCAAAACCGTTTCCATAAAGCCCAAATACAACAAATGGACCTTTAAAGTTTAATTGGGCCTAATGGGCCAAGATATTTCTGGGCTTATGGGGTAACTCCCAGATTGGATTTTGGTTATTCGGTTTGACCCGAGTGGACCAAAAGTCCACGCCTTAAGAAATTATTAAAAGCCCATTGGACTTTAATTAAATTGACGGGTTGGACGTTAATCGGCTTTGAGACCCGTCAATTAAATTTGGAATTTAAGTCGAAAAAGTTTTATAAATAAAGTGTGTTATTTAATTTGGAATTAAATAGCGAATTAGAATTAAATGCGTATTAAATTGGATTTAATTATGTAATTTAATTTAATTCGAGAATTCGTACTTTAAGTACTTATTCGCAAAATGAGTTTGACTCGAGCAAAATCAAATCGTTGTTTGAACATTGGATGGTCACTAATTATCAGATTAATTAATTTGATTTGATTGATTGATAACATGCTTGTGTGAATACATAGTTGCGATGCATGAATAATGTATATCGGATGGATATTAGATGTGTGTGACAATTTTAGAAATTATGTTATAAATTTGATTTATTAATTGGACCTGCGTGTCCAGCCTTATCACCTCATATTCTTTGTATTCTCTTCTCACCTATTCCCCTCAATGTAAATGAGGTTTCTTTAGAAGTGTAGTGTAACGGGTAGAAGTAATACATGTGCTAGATGGAGAGAGAAAGTGAGAGATTTGATCTAGGATCAATGTGTAAAGTATCCATCCGCATATCATTATTATTTTATCATATGCGCCTTTATTATGTGTTTAGAATGCATGTTTAAGGGTGTATGATGATGAGACCTTAACAAAGATAATAAATTGGTTGCCAATTTGCACTCTCGAAAAACCCTCGCACAATATTAAGCGTTTTTCCTTCCATTGAGTGATTCTCACTCAAGATCCGAGACTGGCATTGGCTTGTTGGCCAAAGTCAAGGTCCTTTGTCCGTCGAGGATGTGTTTGAATCACGAGAGCTTTGTTACATGTCAGTGTCTTGTCCAAGTTGTGGTTTGTTGGCCAAAGTCAAGACCACTTCTTGTCCATCGACATTGATTACGAAGCTTTCCATGGTCAATGGGTCGCGCTTGACTAGGATCACTAAGTTTGTTGCGCCAAAGCCAAGGCTTAGTTGATTCAGAGGAAAAAGGTTAGGTAATACATTGGATGTATTGGCATATATAAGATATATGTTTCGAACTTGGATGTCCCCCTACCGGATCTAGGATTGGATTGGATCCAATCGATCTTAGAGATCTACCTAGTTAATTATCATACAATTTGTTGGCCAAAGTCAAGATTGTGTGATATTTAACGGGATCCTAGCCCACTAGGAAACGCGGTTTCCCGAGTACTCGACAGAGGGTTAGAGGCTCGCCGAAAAATAGTGGGAGGCAAGAATTGAATTTGCAATATTCGTTTAATTACTTGCCATACGCACTCATTCAAATTTCATTTGTCAATTAAATGCTAGTTGGACTAATATTTAAATTGTTGTTTTAATTAACAGTTGGATTGTATTATAGTTGATTATATAATTGGATTATAGTAATCAATATATTTGAATTAATTAATTTCAATTAATAGTTGATTTTATAGTTGGACTATAGTAATCAATATAATTGAGGTTAATTGATTTAAATTATATTTGATTGTATAGTTGGACTATAATCATCATTATAATATATAGTACAACATATCGTTGATTAAATAGTTGGACTATTAAAATCAAGATAAAAATGAAAGATTGAAATTTAAAACATAATCCTAGGGAAAATGTATTTAAATGGTTTAATTTTCAAATTGGGAATAAAATTTCAGGATGGTCCTGGAATCTAATAAGTTACTTTATTTGATAAAATAACATATTAGGCCTAAGCCCGTAATTAAGCAAATAGTATAGCATAATCTTTGGAAGATTGATGTGATGATGACTTAAGTGCTTAATCCATTAAGCTTGTCGTAGTAGACTCCTTAATTTCTAAATCAGAACTAAGGATTAGATCCTTAAAGTATGATAATGAAATTGAAGGATCTTCATAAATCTATATTTAGATTTTAGAAGTACTAAATTGCAATAAATAACTCTTGGAGAGTTAATGACTATTCTCAAGGAGATAAAGTCAAAACTTTGCAATTAGGCAAGTAGCGCTAGTTGCACTTTACTTCCATATTCTAGAAGGCCGAGGCTAGGCCAAAGGCTTCTGGAGTGTTGAAAAAGGCAAATGCAATATCATTGTAATCTTATGGGAAGATAAAAGACATATCTGAAAATGTCTGCCTAAATGTGGCAAACGGGATCGTGGAAGCGTGACTGCCGTTTAGACAAAGCAGACATGAAGGAATTGAAGACGAGCAAGGCTCTGACTTCAAATATGTTTGTCATAAATATATTCACTACTAGTATTAAAATTGGATTTTAGATACTTAGTGTGATATATATATATATATATATATATATATAAACATTGATGTTCAGAATCTGTTTTGAACAGGATACTGACTTCAATTGAGATTTAATCTGCGAATTGTAAACGGGACGAAAGTCACTGTTTTAACCGTAGATACATGAGTTTAGGAACTACCCTTCGGGTGTGTACCTAAATTTAGAACTGTTATAATGTAACTAGTTTGACTAGAAACATTATCTCTATATCAGTGTTTAACCCGCTGCGGGTGGACCTTTATATTCTAGAACACTAAAATGTTTTATTATATAAAGATGATATTGAGATAAACACATTAGATGTGAATAACAACATTTATATTTTGAATATAAATAAATCTCAAACGTATATAATGACAAACAAATAGCTCAAACTGATTTGATCAGAAGAAACATATTGTGGCATTGTTGTCTGGGACACAATCAAACAAGACTCGTATATCCACACTTTTGAAGAGTGGGTATTAGGACTGATTTGATTCCAATCAAATAAAGTCTACGAATCTAGTTTATTGGGCAATGTGCCTAAAACACTATTTACTTAGTAAAAGTGTAAACGCCACTGATCTGTTTGCCCTAGTTCATAGTGAAGTAAGTGGGCCCATGTCTAGCTAGGCTAGAGGCGGTTATGAATATTACGTGACCTTTACGGATGTGGCATCACGTTATGGTTATGTGGTTTCTTTTGAAGAACACAAATCAGAAACTTTTACAGTTTCGACATGAAATAGACAAACAGATCGGCTATAGTATTATACCGTCACGGTAAGACCGTAATGGAAAATACTTAAGTAATAAGTTTCTCATATACTTGAAAAAGTACAATATTCTTTCAAATGAGGACTCCTCTCGGAACACGTCAGTTTGACGGTGGTGTCCGAACTGAGTAACCAAATTTTGTTGGACATGATAAGGTCAATCATGAGTCGCTCTGAGCTACCATTTCCTTTAACGGATACGCTTTAACAGTGTAAGAACTTATTTAGAATAAGGTTCCATTATAATTTGTTTGACATATATCATATTAGATATGAACGGGAAGAAACCGGGTTTCACATTCCTGATATTTGAAAAATGTACGCGACCTGGTGTCTCATACGCTTTGAGCATATGGATTCACAATCAGGCCAATCCAAGTGATAGTCTATGGAGAATGAGAACTTGAAGTGACTGGGATCACTGTAGCAAGTTTCCTAAACCGATAAAGACGACTAAAAGTCGTAAACGGTACTATAAAGTTTGAATAACGGAATAGTGAGCTGGAAATCTTCCAAGCAAGATACTGTTACTGAATAAACAACAAATGCGGGTTATTGCTGCAGCTGAGGCGGCAATAGAAGCCTTCTGGGTCAATAAACAAATCTAATTAGATTAGATATAGTTCTGTTAGCAGCTGAGCTAGGCGTCAGCACAGGCTTAAGAATTAATGGTCTCATCAACGATCCAGATACATACTTCGATATTCATCTGATTCGTTCAGATCATACATCGTGGCGATGTGATGATCGTATAAATCGCATCAGACGATAATCATACAAATCCGCTGAAGAAAGCATCTCTTTGCAATTTGAGCCAACCGTACATAGTTCGGGTGTCAAGCACTCGAGTGACTGGTTGTAGGCCAAGTGGGAGATTGTTGGACAATTATGACCAATAGCGTCACTATTTTACTGATCACGGTGTTGTTGTACAAATTAACTATGTGACAAAGGAGATTGCACTTTTATCATTTGTGATTAGATCACCTAGATGTATAAATGATATGAGGTCCATGTGATTTGTTCCTGGATTGAGAATGAAATGGGACAGTATCAATCAATGTAGGATAAATCATTAAACATCCCTAGTCAGAGCATTATCGAGATTGGACATCGATGAATGCGTAAAAGACTAGTATTACACTTGTACGCATTGTGAGGACACAACGGTATAGTTCTCATATATTTGGGTATAGGATATTAATGCAAGTGTAATAGGAGGTTGTGTTTCACCGATGGTACGGGAAATAGTTTTGCTCTGGATAAGACCCCATCGGAATTCCATTGGTAGTATGACTATGTGTCTATGGAAATCTGAAATCATGGTAGGTTGTAATTGGTCTTAACCCGAGACTTGCACCGCTAATGCATACGACAATCAATATACTTTGGTTGAGGTCGTCCAGGGCTTTAACCGGTTTCTGTGTACGCCAATTCTGGGTATATTGAGAATCGTAGTGTGTTGGGTGTGATGTCAAGACGGAAGTGTCACTCCAGTCATATGGAGTTGATGATCGCACAGGGATACAGAACTGGTTCTCTAAATAAGGTTGCAACCGTCGGGATAATATGACTTGGTCATGATTATCCGATATTAAAGAGACTAGTTGCTTGTAATCCGATATATGCTTCGTACGGGGCAGACACTGTACCAGCCCCAGGCCTCGCATGTGATCATCTGATATTGGACAGAAATACGCAATACTACGTATACTACGCCTGATACAGATCCTTTATTCCTGTAAGGATATTTCCGGAGAATTGAGGAGGCATGGCGCTTTGCAAGATGCCAACCTTGTCTTGTAATTCGGTATAAACGTAGTACGAGGTACTTACGTGTTCGGGTAGTCCGACGACCGAATTTACTGCCAACATATCCGGGGATCTCATGGGTCGCTTCCCAAAGATTCACTGATGACGTATGACTCGCACTTTAATTAATCTGGGATTAATAAGATTAGAGAGAAATTAATCTGGGATTAATTGCGGAAATATTTTATCTTGGGTAAAATATCAATTAAAGAGAGATAACGATTAATTTGGATTAATCGGTAAATTAATATATTTGATATATTGAATGAAATTGGATTTCGACGCGGAATTAAAATTAGATTTTAATTCGGGCGAGCGAATTAATTTAGAATTATTCGTTAGCGACGTGAATAGTGACTTCGCTAGGCGTAATCATTTAATTTCGTCGCAACGGAAAATTCGTTAATTTGGAAATTAACGAACCCGAGCCCGAGATTATTTACGAGTGCATTCGCATTTCGAATTCGAGTGCGGCACTTCAAATCAAGCGTCAAATCGCTAGTCACATCAAGCATCAAATCATTTGTCACTTTGAGTGATGTGACTTGACAACTTGTGATTGATGTGATTAGGTGATGTGTGTGGTTGGCAATTAAAGCTTTAATTGTTTGACTTTTAAAGTAATAATTTTTTGTATATGTTTTGAAATCAATTACCAAAAACACACAACACATTTACACATCTCTCTCTCTCCAATTTCTCTTCATCCTCTCGCCCAAGAGGCATTTCTTGTTCTGTTTTTCTGCTGAAAAACGTGAGCAGTGAAAGGGAATAAAGTGTGATTTGTGGCAAAATCGAGAGTGCTAGCACACTCCAGGGTCAAAGCGAAGGTGATAGGGAAGTCCACCCATGAGCCGGGAATCACCACGACGAAGCTTGGAGCTTGGAAGTTGATTCAAAATGGCCGAACCAGTGAGCAAGATGTAGCCCACTGCCGTGACTGTGAGGAGCAGAAATCTGAAATTTATGTTGCCCAAGCGTCGCTCAACCACTCGATGTAAGTATTCCGCGACTTTCTCGTTGTATTCGCACGTTTATTTCATTGTTGTATTCGATCCTATGGACCTAGAAAATCCAACACAATCTCCCACTTGGCCTATAACCAATCACTCCAATCTGTGTCCTACACCCGAACTATGTACGGTTCGCTCAAACTTCTGTTGAGAAAAGGCTTTCATCAACGGATTTGCATGATTATCATCTGATGATGCGATTTATTCGATCATCACATCGACACGATGTATAATCTGAACGAATCAGATGAATAATTGAAGTATATATATGGATCGTTGATGAGACCATTAATTCTTTAGCCTACGATGTAGCCTAGCTCAGCTACTAACAGAACTACTCCTAATCTGATTAGGATTATTATTGATCCAAATGGCTTCTATTGCTACCTCAACTACAGCAATATTCCACTTTTGTTGTTTATTCAGTAACACTATCTTGCTAGAAAGATTTCCAGCTCACTGTTTCGTTATTCAAACATTATTGTACCGTTATTACGACTTATTGTCATTTTATCGGTTAGGAAACTTGCAACGGTGTACCTAGTCACTTCAAGTTCTCCATCTCCATAGTCTAAGACAGCATCCTTAGTTTATCTAAGATACTAAAGGATGATCTTAACATCAATCCAGTGACTATCAATGGATTGGCCTGATTGTGACTCCATATGCTCAAAGCGTATGAGACACCAGGTCGCGTACATTTATTTCAATGTACGATTTCTCGGAGAGTATTAACAACTTTAAATCTATCCTAGTAGATCTTTATTCCTAGAATAAAGGTTGTTTCTCCCAAGAATTCTAGGGAGAATTTTCTCGAAGCCAAGCTTTCGCCGATTGTATTATGGGAATATCATTTCCAAGAAATGACATGTCATCATTACTTAGGACATTCATTGTCAGTGCGCTCCCACTAACCCTCTTATATACACAAGAATCATTTTCATCTTGAATTAAATCATATACCATTATGATTACATCAAAATGATAATTCCATGAACGTAATGCTTGCTTCAATCCATCCATGGATCGAATAACCTGCAAACCTTGTTTGCTTGTTTTAGTACGACAAAACCGTCAGGATGTTTTAAACATCCTCCAAAAGGTTTCCGTTAAGGAAAGCAGTTTTGGCATTCAGCTGCCATATTTCATAAATGAAACATGCAGCATCAACAAGCATTATCCAAATGGATTTAACCATGGCAACAAGTAAAAGGTTTCGTCATAATCGACACAATGTTGATAACAATACCTTTTTGCTACAATCCTAGCTTTGTACGTTGGTATGTTGCCTTCCATGTATGTCTTCCTTGAAGACTTATATTTTACCACAAGGCACAATGCCTTGCGGTACATCAACTAGTATCCAAACTTGGTTGGTACACATGAAATCCATTTCGGACTACATGGCACTTTGCCATAATAGGGAGTCGATACCTTGTATCACTTACTCATACGTAGTCAGTTCGTATTCCTCAATAAGATTAACATCTTTATGAGATGAGATCAGAAACCTATACCCCAGGTTGTTTTCTGACTCTCTCCGACTTACGCGATTCTTGTGTATTCAAAGATTATTTGTATAGTTTCATCCTTGATGAACTATTTGTGTTCCATTAAGGAATCGGTGCCTGAACAGTATTACTCCAATTTTCATCGAGTTTTACTTCCTCCCACTTACCACTGCTTATAGGTATTCCTCTTAGGAAGACCGCATGGCGAGCAACATTACATTGTTCTCTAGTGAGTTGTATAAGTACTATACTTAGATTTCCCTAGGATAAACCTACAACTTATGGACTTATCCT
Organism: Zanthoxylum bungeanum; assembly: GCA_019454045.1. Classification (NCBI taxonomy): domain Eukaryota; kingdom Viridiplantae; phylum Streptophyta; class Magnoliopsida; order Sapindales; family Rutaceae; genus Zanthoxylum; species Zanthoxylum bungeanum. The sequence goes on along the minus strand of SKCR01052066.1, from coordinate 16,903 downwards.
ATTTGGGTTCTTAGTTTGGTATCATTCAAATATATGCCTAGCATACCCAAATCTTTAGGAATGAGAAAACCCAGTTTCTTTCCTGTTCATATCTAATATGAAATCTGTCAAACATATTTTATGGAACCTTATTCAAAATAAGTTTTGCACTGTTTAAAGCTTATCCTTGAAGGAAATGGTTAGCTCAGAGCGACTCATGATTAACCTTATCATGTCCAACAAAATTCGGAAAGAATACTATACTCTTTCAAGTATTGAGAAACTTATTGCTTAATTATTTTCATCTGGTTTAACCGTGATGGTTTAATACTTTAGCCGATCTATTTGTTAATCGTGTCGAAACTCTTTTAATACATCAAAAGTTTCTGATTCGTGTTACAAAGAAACACATAACCATAACGCGATGCCACATCTGTAAAGGTCACGAAATATTCATATCCACCTCTAGCCTAGCTAGACATGGGGCCCACTTATGTCACTATGACAGAGGGCGAACAGATCGATGGCACTTGTACTGTTACCAAGTAAAGGTGTTATAGGCACTTTGCCTAATAAACTAGATTCGTAGACTTTATTTGAATAGAATCAAATCCGTCCTAGTATCCACTCTTCAAAAGTGTGGATATACGAGTCTTGTTAATTGTGTCCCAGACAACAATGGCACATATAAGTCTCAACTGATTATTCAGTTTGAGCTATTTATTTGTCATGTCATATGTTTGAGATTTATTTATATTCAAAATTTAAATACTGTTATTCACACCTAATGTGTTTATCTCAATATCATCTTTATAAAATAAAATACTTTAGTGTTCTAGAATATAAAGGTATACCCGCAACGGGTTAAACCCTGATATAGAGATAATGTTTCTAGTCAAACAAGTTACATTGTAACAGTTTCATAATTTAAGTACACAACCGAAGGGTGGTTCCTAAACTTAGGTATCTGCGGTTAAAACAGCGACTATCGTCCCGTTTCTGATTCGCAGATAAATCTAAATTGAAGTCAGTATCCTGCTTATCAGCAGATTCTGCACACCAGTACATATTTATGTACCACATCTAGTATCTAAAATCCAATTTTAATACTAGTAGTGATCATATTTATGACAAACATATTTGAAGTCAGAGCCTTGCCCGTCCTCAATTCCTTTAAGTCTGCCTTGTCCATAGGCAGTCACGCTTCCGTGTCCCCGTTTGCCACAATTTAGGTAGACATCTTGGGATATGTCTTTTGTCTTCCAGAAGATTATAATGACTTTGCCTTTGCCCCTTTTTCCACACCCCAGAAGCCTTTGGCCAAGCCTTGGCCTTCTAGAATGTCGAAGTAAGATGGCCTTGCGCTTCTTGCCTTATTGCAAACTTTGCTTTGTCTCATTGAGTATAGCCATTAACTCTCCAAGAGTTTACTATTGCAATTTAGTACTTCTAAGATCTAAGAATAGATCTATGAAGATCTTTCAATTTCATTATCATACTATAAGGATCTAATCCTTAGTTCTGATTAAGAAATTAAAGAGTATATTTGGCAAGCTTAATGGATTAAGCACTAAAGTTATCATCACATGAATCTTCCAAAGATCATGCTCTACTATTTGCTCAACTCCGGGCTTAGGCCCAAGATGTTACTCTATCAAATAGAATAACTTCTTAGTTTTCAGGACTATCCTGAAGTTTTATTCCCAATTTGAAAATTAAAGTCGTTTAAATACATTTTCACCAGGATTATGTTTTAAACACTAATCTTTCAATTGTCTTGATTCTAATAGTCCAACTATCAAATCAACATTTTAGGTACTATTATTTAATGATTACTATAGTGCAACTATATAATCAACTATAATTTAATTAATTAAATTAAATTATATTGATTACTATAATCCAATTATAAAATCAACTATAATTTAATTAGTTAATTCAAATATATTGATTACTATAATCCAATTATATAATCAACTATAATGAAATAGTTTGAATACAGTCCAATTGTTTTATTAAAACAACATTAAATATTAGTCCAACTAATATATTAATTTATATGACGAAAATATTGAAATGAGCGCGTATGGAAAGTAACTAAACGAATATTGAAAATTTAATACTTGCCTCCCACTATTTTTCGGCGAGCCTCTAATCCTCTGTTGAGTACTCGGGAAACCTTGTTTCCTAGTGGGCTAGGATCCCGTTAATAACACACAATCTTGACTTTGGCCAACAAATTGTATGATAATTAACTAGGTAGATCTCTAAGATCAATTGGATCCCATCCATTTCTAGATCCAGTAGGTGGACATCCAAGTCCGAAACATATATCTTATATATGCCAATATATCCAATATATTGCCTAACCTTTTTCCTCTGAATCAACTAAGCCTTGGCTTTGGCACAACAAACTTAGTGATGCCAGTTAAGCAGAACCCATTGACCATGGAAAGCTTCGTAATCAATGTCGATGGACAAGAAGTGATATTGACTTTGGCCAACAAATCACAACTTGGACAAGACACCGATATGGAACAAATCCTTCGTGATTCCAACACATCCTCGACGGACAAAGGTCTTGACATTGGCCAATAAATCAATGCCAGTCTTGGATCTTGAGTAAGAATCACTCAATTGAAGGAAAAAACGCTTAATATGATGTTGAGTGTTTTTCGCGTGTAATTGGAAACCAATTAATTATCTTTGTTAAGGTCTCATCATCATACACTATTAAACATGCATTCTAAACACATAATAAGGCGCGTAAATAAATATAATAATGATATGCGGATGGATACTTAACACATTGTTCCTAGAACAAATCTCTCCATTTCCTCTCTCCCGCTAGCACAAGTATTACTTCTACCCGATTACATAACACTTCTAAAGAAACCTCATTTACATTAAGGGGAATAGGTGAGAAGAGAAATACAAAGAGTAAGGAGGTAATAGGCTGGACACGCAGGTCCAATTAATAAATTCTAAATTTATTACAACAATTTCCAAAATTGCCCTCACCCATCTAATATCCATCCGATATACATTATTCATACATCGCAACCATGTATTCACACAAGCATGTTATCAATCAATCTAATCCAATTAATTAATCTGATAATTAATGACCATCCAATGTTCAAACAACGATTTGATTTTGCGCGAGTCAAACTCATTTTACGAATAAGTACTCAAAGTATGAATTCTTGAATTAAATTAAACTACAACATTAAATCCAATTTAACTTGCATTTAATACTAATTCTTTATTTAATTCCAAATTAAATATTTACACTTTATTAATGAACCTTTACGACTTAGATTCTAATTCTAATCGTTACGGGTCTCAAAACCCAATTAACATCCAATGTCAATTTATTTAAAGTCCAATGGGCTTTCAATTAATTTCTAAGGCATGGACTTTTGGTCAATATGGATCAAACCCAAATACCAAAGCCCATTAAGGAATCACCCTTATTTGCCAAGAAACCAATTTAGGCCCATTAGGCCCAATTTAAATAAAGGTCCATTAAGTCATAATTGGACTTTATGGATATGGTTTTAGGCCCAATTGGATCCAACCAATTTAGCCTAAACCAATTTTGGTACAACCAAGCCCATTAAGCTCAATAACAACTTTAAATCCCAATTTCCAAAATAGGCCCAATTAATTAAATACCAAATTCCAAATTTCATAACTAATTAACCTAAAGTGGATGCCATAATTAATTAACCAAATTAACATTTCCAAAATACTAATTCACTCAATTAATTATGCTCATTAACATCAAAACATGTCCAACACATTTTAATCAAAAATCAACTCATTTCCATGCATCAAAGTCTCGGCATTTTGGGGTTTTTAATGTCCAATTGTAAATCCAATCCAATCCAATTGAATCTTAAAGCAACATTACCCAATTATTTCAAGTCATCCAATGAATCAAAAAACAAAAAATCACCATGACATCTAGGGTTCATCCAATTCGGCGAAGCCTACTATTTGGGCAAAAAAATGATCCAATCAAATTTTCATGAAATTGATCATATCCAACTTCAATAAACATCATCAAGCATACTCAATCAAACAATTTCATCAAATCATGCTCAAATTGATTTTACCCAATTTTAACCCTAATCATTTTCATGCTCAAAATGGCTCAAGATACCATTGTTGGGTTTCTATTAGGTTCCAAGGATCAAATCAAGCAATGAAACCATGTGCGAATACAACAAAGAAGTTGTGGAATACTTACAATGATCGGTTGAGCAATGCGATGAACACAAAACTTCTCCATGCTCAATTGAAGCTCTCGGCATTTGCAAGTTTTTGTGCTCCTTCATTCGGCCATGGATGATGTTGGAGTTTCTATAGGTCCCAAGATCAAAACTCAAGCATGAAATACAAGTGAATACAACGACGAAGTTGCGGAATACTTACATCGAGCGTTTTGAGTGACGATTTGGGCAACAAAAACGCACTTCACTGCCCACTTGGACTGCTCACGCAGAAGAAGCAGAATGAGCTGCTGTTTTTGGCCATTTTGAACATCAAAAAGGAGCTCCAAGCTTCATCAAAACGTTCCCGGCTCATGGGGTGAACCTCCCTACCACATTCGCAAGTCTCGTGTGCTAGCACTTGAATTTTTACCATAAAAATCCACTCTTGCTTCCCATTTCTTCTTCATAAGTCACGGCAGTTCACTGCCAATTAGAAGAAAAAACAGCCCCTTTTGGGCGGTGAGAGAGAAAGAAATTTATTGCTTCCAACGTGAGCAATTTTGGCTCCACACTTATGAACCAACGTGAGAGAGAGAGAGAGTTGTAAAATGATGTGTAAATTTTGGTGGGAAAAGAATTGTGTATCTAATACACATCCCAAATAAATAAATTAAATATTCATTTATTTGCTTTCAAAAAGTCAAGCTTTCAACCACCAACATCAATCAATCAACTCATCCATCAAGTCAAGTCACATCAATCAATCAAGTCACATCCTCAAAGTGACAAGTGATTTGACGCTTGAAGCGACTAGCGATTTGACGCTTGATGCGACTTGCGTTGACGCACTCGAATTCGAAATACGAAGAATGCGCTTGCAATCACACTCGGGCTCGGGTTCGCTAATTCTCAATTAGCGAATTTCCGTTGCGTCATAATTAAATGATTACGCCTAGCGAATTCACTATTCAAGTCGCTAACGAATTAATTCTAAATTAATTCGTTCGCCCGAATTTAAAATCTAATTTTAATTCCGCGTCGAAATCTTAATTTCATTTAATATATCGAATATATTAATTTACCGATTAATTCCAAATTAATCATTATCTCTCTCTAGACGATATTTTATCCTAGATAAAATATCTCTGTAATTAATCCTAGATTAATTTTCTCTCTCTTCTATATAATCCTATATTATTTAAGAGTGCGAGTTATGCGTCATCGGTGGATTATCGGGAAGCAACCCATGAGATCCCCGGATATCTTGGCAGTCAAATTGGTCGTCGGGACTATCCGAACACGTAAGTACCTCGTACTACGTTTATACCAATTTACAAGACAAGGTTGGCCTCTAGCAAAGCGCCATGCCTATCCAATTCTCCGGAAATATCCTTACAGAAAATAAGGATCTATATCAAGCGTAGTATACCGTAGTATTGTGTATATCGGTCCAGTATCGGATAGTCACGTGCTAGGGCTGGGGCTGGATATGTGTCTGCCCCGTCCGAAGCACATGTCGGATGTCTGCTAAACATAGTCTCTATAATCGGATATTCATGACCTGGTCACAATATCCCGATTGGTTTGCGCAACACTCAAGAGCACTAGTACCGTATCCTGCGTGACATCATCTCCACTATGACTGAAGTGATACTTCCGTCTTGACATCACACCCAATACACTACGACTCTCTGATAAACCCAGAAGTGGTGTACGCAGAACCGGTTGTTAAAAGCCCTGTACCACCAAGACCAAAGTCTATCGATTATCGTAAGTATTAGCGATGTATTGTAGTTTCAGGGTTAAGACTATACACACCTACCTTGATTTCGGCCTCCCATAGACACATAGTCATAATACCAATGGGATTCCGAGGGGTCTATCCAGAGCGAAGCTGTTTCCCGTACCATCGGTGAAACACAACCTCCTATCGCACTTGCATAAGTATCTGATACTTATATATATATGAGAACTATGCCGTTGTGCCCTCACAACGCACACAAGTGCAATACTAGCCTATTCCGCATTATCGATGTCCAGTCTTGATAATACTCCGGCTAGGGATATTTAATAATTAATCCTTCGGGGACTGATACTGTCTCATATCATTATCAGTCCAGGAACTAATCACAGGGACCTCTCTTCATTTATATATATCTATGGTGATCTAATCACAAATGATGAAGAGCCAATTTCCTTGTCACATAGTTAGTTATTTGCTACAACAACACATGATCTGTGCAAATAGTGACGCTATGGGTCATTTTGTCCAACAATCTCCCACTTGGCACGTAGCGAGTCACTCAAGTGTCCCACACCCGAACTATGTACGGTCGCTCAAATTGCTGAGGAAATGGTTTCGTCAGGGGATTTGTTTGATCATCGTTTGACGCGATTTATACGATCATCACATCGCCACGATGTATGATCCGAACGAATCAGATGAATATCGAAGTATATATCTGGATCGTTGATGAGACCATTAATTCTTTAGCCTGTGCTGACGCCTAACTCAGCCGCTAACAGAACTATATCTAATCTAATTAGATTTATTATCGATCCAAATGGCTTCTATTGCTGCCTCAGCTACAGCAATAAATCCACATTTGTTGTTTATTCGGCAACAGTTATCTTGCTCGGAATATTTCCAGCTCAGTGTTCCGTTATTCAAACTTTATAGTACCACAGTATTTAACTGTTTGGAAACTTGCAGCAGTGATCCCAGTCACTTCAAGTTCTCCTTCTCTATAGTTTATGACAACATCTTTAGTTCTCTGAGATACTAATAGATGTTCTTAATCTTTATCCAGTGACTATCACTTGGATGACCTAATCGTGACTCCATATGCTCGAAGCCTATGAGACACCCTATCAAGTACATTTAAATGTACATTTCCCATAGAGTGTGACAACTCCAAATCTATCCCAGTAGATCTTTATTCCTTGAATAAAGGTTGTTACTCCCCAGAATTCTACGGAGAATTTCTATTGAAAGCCAAGCTTTCAACAATAGCTTTATGGGAATTTCACTGTCAGTGCGCTCTCCCACTAACCTCCTTATATACACAAGAATTATTTCGTTTTGAGTCAAATCATAAACCATTATGATTATTTCAAAACGACAGTTCCAAGAACCTTATGCTTGCATTAATCCAAACATGGATCGAATAACCCGCAAACCTTGTTTGTCGGTTATACAAAATCGTCAGGATGTTGTAAACATCCTCCAAAAGGTTTCCTTTTCAGGAAAGCGATTTTGATCTATAACTGACACATTTCATAATGAAATATACAGTTATCTTCAAGCATCTTTAAAATGGATTTACCATGGCAACAGGTAAAAGGTTGAACCGTTATTAACACAATGTGATAACGATACCTTTCCGTCAAAAGCCCAACTTTGTACGTTGGTATGTTGCCTTCCATGTATGTCTTCCTTGAAGACATTTAATGCACCAATAGGCACAAAGTCCTGTGGTACAACAACTAGTATCCAAAATAGTTGTTATACATGGAATCCATTTCGGACTCATGGCTCTTTGCCATAACAGGGAGTCGATACCTTGTATCATTCCTCAAAACGTAGTCGGATAGTACACCTCCATAAGATTGACATCTTATGGGGTGAGATTAGAAACCCATACCCTAGTTGTTTTCTGACTCTATCCGATCTACTAGTTTCTTGTGTATTTGAAGATTAATGGTATAGATTCATCATAGATGAACTATTTGTGTTTCCATTAAGGACTTCGTGCCTTGAACAGTATTACTCCGATTTTCATCGAGTATCATTATCCTCCCACTGACCACGCATATCGGTATTCCTCTCATGAAAACCGCATGGTGAGCAACAATCTCATTGTTCTCATGTGAGATTTACAAGTATTATACTTAAGGTTCCTTTAGGATAACCTATATTGGCACTTATCCAATTTGGGTCTTTAGTTTGGTATCATCAAACTTTATGCCTGGCATACCCAAATTATCAGGAATGAGAAATCCGTTTCTTTCTGTTCATATCCTATATGATATCTGTCAAACAGATTTATATGGAACCTTATTCTAAATAGGTTTGCACTGTTAATACATATCCTATTGAAGGAAACAGTAGCTCAGAGCGACTCGTGATAAACCTTATCATGTCCAACAAAATTCGGTTTAGTTCGGACACACGTCTAACTGACGTGTCTCGGGAGGAGTCCTCATATGAAAGAATATCGTACTCTTTCATTTACGTATGAAACTTACTGCTTAAGTACTTTCCATTACGGTCTTATCGTGGCGGAATAATACTATAGCCGATCTGTTTATTACTTCGTGTCGAAACTTCAATAGTTTTCGATCTGTGTTCTTCAAAAGAAACACATAACCACAACGTGATGCCACATCCGTTAAGGTCACGAATATTCATGTTCACATCTAGCCTAGCTAGATATGGGCCCACTTACTTCACCATGAATAGGGCTAACTGATCGGTGGCCCTTTTACTATTACCAAGTAAATAGTATTTTAGGTATTTTACCTAATAAACTAGATTCGCAGACCTTATTTTGAATAGTCAAATCAGTCCTAGTACCCACTCTTCAAAAGTGTGGATATACGAGTCTTGTTTAATTGTGTCCTAGACAACAATACCACAAATAAGTCTCTATTGATCAAATCAATTTGAGCTATTTATTTGTCATTTTATATGTTTGAGATTTTATTTATATTCAAAATATAAATTCTGTTATTTACATCTAATGTATTTATTCAGTATCATCTTTATATAATGAAACACTTAATGTTCTAGAATATAAAGGGTTTTATCCGCATCAAATTAAACACTGATATATAGCTAATGTCTCTAGTCAAACTAGTTACATAATAACATTTCCTAATTAAGTACTACCCAAAGGGTAGTTCCTAAACTTAGGTATCTACGGTCGAAACAGCGACTTTCTTCCCGTTTCCGATTCGCGGAGAAATCTCGGCTTGAAGTCAGTATCCAGCTCATAGCGGATTCTGAACATCAATACATATATTTTATGTACCACACTAAGTATTTAAAATCCAATTTCAATACTAGTAGTGAACATAACTTTGACAAATATTTTTTTTTTAAGTTAGAGCCTCGCCCTTTCTTTAATTCCTTCGTGTCTTCCATATCCAAATGGTAGTCACTTTGGGATATGTCAATTATCTTTTCAATATTTCACAAACCTTTGGCCAAGCCTTGGGTTTTAGAATATCGAAATGTTGTGCACCTTGTGCAACTTGCCTAATTGCAAACTTTGACTTTAAAATAGATTTATTGTCAAGTATGTTAATTAAGCACTAAAGTCATCATCACATAAATCTTCCAAAGATTTTATGCTCTACTATTTGCTTAATTATGGGCCTAGAATAACAAGTTATTTTATCCATAAAGTAACCTATTATTAATTCCCAATGAAAATTAAATCATTTAAATATTCAACTTTTCAAATCTTTTCTTGATTTTAATAGTCTAACTATTTAATCAATTTTGATAAAGGTACTATTTATTATAATGATTACAATAATCCAATTATTTAATCAACTATAATCTTAATATTGATTACTATAATCCAATTATAAAATCAACTATCATTTTAATTCAATTATATTGATTATTATAATCCAATTATAAAATCAACTATATATCGAATGAGTTTGTATATAGTCCAACAATATAATATTTTTAAAACAACATAAAATATTAGTCCAACTAATACTTTTGATTAACCTGACGAGTAAAATATAGATGAGCACGTTTAGCGAGTATTCGAACGAATGTTGCAAATTCAATACTTGCCTCCCACTATTTTTCGTCGAGCCTCTAACCCTCTGTCGAGTACTCGGGAAACGTGTTTCCTAGTGGGCTAGGATCCGTTAAATGTCACACAATCTTGACTTTGGCCAACAAATTGTATGATAATTAACTAGGTAGATCTCGAAGATCAATTGGATCTCATCCAACTCCTAGATCCAGTAGGTGGACATCCAAGTCCCCAAACATATATCTAATATATGCCTATATATCGAATATATACCCTAACCTTTTTCCTCTGAATCAACTAGGCCTTGGCTTGGCACAACAAACCTAGTGATCCTAGTCAAGCGCGGACCCATTGACATGGAAGCTTCGTAATCAATGTCGATGGACAAGAAGTGGTCTTGACTTTGGCCAACAAACCACAACTTGGACACGACACCGATATGGAACAAAGCCTCGTGATTAAAACACATCTTCGACAGACAAGGGCTTGACTTTGGCCAACAACCCCTGCCAATCTCGGATTTGAGCAAGAATCACTCAATGGAAGGAAAAAAACGCTTGATATTTATTGAGGGATTTTCGTGTGCAAATTGGCTACCAATTTAATTATCTTTGTTAAGGTCTCATCATCATACACCCTTAAACATGCATTCTAAATACATAATAAAGCGAGTATGAAAATAAATAATAATGATATGCGGATGGATACTTAACACATTGATCCTAGATCAAATCTCTCCCTTTCTCACTCAAGCTAGCACTTGTATTACTTCTACCCGTTACACTACACTTCTAAAGAAGCCTCATTTACATGGAGGGAAATAGGTGAGAAGAGAATACAAAGAGAATGAAGGTGATAAGGCTGGATACGCAGGTCCAATTAATAAATCGAATTTATTACAACAATTTCTAAAAATTGCCCACCCATCTAATATCCATCCGATATACATTATTCATGCATCACAACCATGTATTGACTCAAGCATGTTATCAATCAATCTAATCCAATTAATTAATCTGATAATTAGTGATCATCCAATGTTCAAACAACGATTTGATTTTGTTCGAGTCAAACTCGTTTTTGCGAATAAGTACTTAAAGTACGAATTCTCGAATTAAATCAAACTACATAATTAATCCAATTTAATATGTATTTAATACTAATCCAATTTATTTAATTCCAAATTAAATATCACACTTTATTAACGAACCTTTACGACTTAAATTCCAAATTTAATCGTTATGGGTCTCAAAGACCGATTAATATCCAATATTAATTTAATTAAAGTCTAATGGGCTTTTAATTAATTTCTTAAGGCGTGGACTTTTGGTCAACTCGAGTCAAACCGAATAACCAAAATCCAATCCGGGAGTTATCCCATAAGCGTAGAAATCAATCTTGGCCCATTAGGCCCAATTAAACTTTAAAGGTCCATTAGTCGCATTTGGGCTTTATGGAAGCGGTTTTGGGCCCAATTGGATCCAACCAATTTTGCCTAATCCCAACTTTGTACAACAAAGCCCAATAAGCCCAATAACAACAATTCAAGCTCAATTCCAAATTAGCCCAATTAATTAAATTACACAAATCCAATTTCACAATTTAATTACCTAAGTGTATATCATGATTAATCACTCAAATTAACATTTCTAAAACATCAATTCATACAATTAATCATGCTATTTTCATCATCACATGTCCAACACATTTTGATTAAAATCAAACCCATTACATGCTCTTTAAGTCTCGGCCAAAAGGGAATTTATATGTCTGATTCGGTTTCAATCCAATTAAACACACAATCGACATTAAATCAACACTTCTAATCGTTTCAAGGCATTCAATGATCAACGAAACAAAATTCCAAGACATTTAGGGCATACACCTATTCGGCCAACACAAGCATTTTGGGAAATTTGTTCCAAACATAATTTCATCAAATGATCCAATCAATTATCAATTAAAAACATATTCAAGCATACTTAATCATCCAATTTCATAATTACATGCTCAAATTCATTTTACCCAATTTCATGCTTATAACATTCTTGGCAATTTGGGGATTTTTCGTCCGATTCGAATTCAATCCAATTGATTCCACAATCGACATTAAAACATATTCCCGAATGATTTCCAACACATCCAATTGTCAAAAATCAAAAATCCCAAGACATAAAAAACAATTAAAGTTTCGGCCAAGGTGATTATTTGGGGGAAAAAAGATCCAATCACATTTTCTTGAAATTGATCCAATCCAACTTCAATTCAACATCAATTAAGCATACAAATCCATCCAATTTAATTTATCATGCTCAAAATCAAGTTTGCCCAAATTTTAACCCTAACATTTTCATGCTTTAACCCAAGCTCTTGATGCCATTGTGGAGTTTCTATAGGTCCCAAGATCAAAACTCAGAATGAAATACAAGTGAATTACAACGACGAAGTTGTGGAATACTTACATCGAGAGGTTGAGTGACGATTTGGGCAACAAAAAACGCACTTCACTGCCCATGGACTGCTCACGCAGTAGCAGAAGAGTTGTAGCAAAAAGTGAGCAATTATGATTTTGGCCATTTTGTCCATTGATGCAACAAAACACAAAAACGAGCCCAAGCTTCATCAAAACGCTCCTCTGGGTGACCCTCTCCTACCACCTTCGCAACCACCTTCGCCAGTCTCGTAGTGTGCTAGCACTTGAATTTTTACCATAAAAACACTCTTGCTTCCCATTTCTTCTTCATAAGTTAGGGCAGTTTCACTGCAATTAGAAGAAATAAACAGCCCCTGTTTGGGCGTGAGAGAGAAAGAAATTTATTGCTTCCAACGTGAGCAATTTTGGCTCCACACTTATGAACCAACGTGAGAGAGAGAGAGAGTTGTAAAATGATGTGTAAATTTTTGGTGGGAAAAGAATTGTGTATCTAATACACATCCCAAATAAATAAATTAAATATTCATTTATTTGCTTTCAAAAAGTCAAGCTTTCAACCACCAACATCAATCAATCAACTCATCCATCAAGTCAAGTCACATCAATCAATCAAGTCACATCACTCAAAGTGACAAGTGATTTGACGCTTGAAGCGACTAGCGATTTGATGCTTGATGCGACTTGCGTTGCCGCACTCGAATTCGAAATACGAATGCGCCTGCAATCACACTCGGGCTCGGGTTCGCTAATTCTCAATTAGCGATTTTTCCATTGCGTCGTAATTAAATGATTACGACTAGCGAATTCACTATTCACGTCGCTAACGAATTAATTCTAAATTAATTCGTTCGCCCGAATTAAAATCTAATTTTAATTCCGCGTCGAAATCTAATTTCATTTAATATATCGAATATATTAAATCTTACCGATTAATTCCAAATTATCATTATCTCTCTCTAGACGATATTTTATCCTAGATAAAATATCTCCGTAATTAATCCTAGATTAATTTCTCTCTCTTCTATAATCCCAGATTATTTAAGAGTGCAAGTTATGCGTCATCGGTGGATTATCGGGAAGCGACCCATGAGATCCCCGGATATCTTGGCAGTCAAATTGGTCGTCGGGCTATCCGAACACGTAAACCTCGTAATACGTTTGTACCAATTTACAAGACAAGGTTGGCCTCTAGCAAAAGCGCCAGGCTATCCCATTCTCCGGAAATATCCTTACAGGAATAAGGATCTATATCAAGCGTAGTATACCGTAGTATTGTGTATATCGGTCCAGTATCGGATAGTCACGTGCTAGGGTGGGGCTGGATAAGTGTCTGCCCCGTCCGAAGCACATGTCTGATGTCTGGTAACATAGTCTCTATAATCGATATTCATGACCTGGTCACAATATCCCGATTGGTTGCGCAACACTCAAGAGCACTAGTACCGTATCCTGCGTGACATATCTCCACTATGACTGAAGTGATACTTCCGTCTGACATCACACCCAATACCCTACGACTCTTGATAAACCCAGAAGTGGTGTACGTAGAACCGTTTAAGCCCTGTACCACCAAGACCAAGTCTATCGATTATCGTAAGTATTAGCGATGTAAGTCTCAGGTTAAGACTTATAAACACCTACCTTTATTTCGGCCTCCCAATAGACAAATAGTCATAATACCAATGGGATTCCGAGGGGTCTATCCAGAGCGAAGCTGTTCCCGTACCATCGGTGAAAACACAACCTCCTATCGCACTTGCATAAGTATCCAATACTTTATATATATGAGAACTATGCCGTTGTGCCCTCACAATGCACACAAGTGCAATACTAGCCTATTCCACATTATCGATGTCCAGTCTTGATAATACTCCGGCTAGGGATATTTAATGATTAATCTTTCGGGGACTGATACTGTCTCATATCATTCTCAGTCCAGGAACTAATCACAGGGACCTCTCTTCATTTATATATATCTATGGTGATCTAATCACAAATGATGAGAGTGCAATTTCCTTGTCACATAGTTAATTTGCTACAACAACACAATGATCTGTGCAAATAGTGACGCTATGGGTCATTTTGTCCAACAGATGATCCACCAAGCTCCAAGCTTGTGATGTGTGATTCGAAGCTCACAAATCGGTTTCCCTATCACCTTCGCAAGACCCCAAAAGTGTTCTAGCAGTCCGGAAACATTTTGCCACAAATATTTCCTTGTTTCTCCTTCATGTCTCGGCATGTTGGATAATATGACCCATAGCGTCACTATTTGCCACATATCATTGTGTTGTTGTAGCACAAATAAACTATGTAACAAGGAAATTGCACTCTCGTCATTTTGTGATTAGATCACCTTAGATATATAAATGAAGAGAGGTCCCTATGATTAGTTCCTGGATGAGATGATATGAGACAGTATCGTCCACGAAGGATTAATCATTAAATATCCCTAGCCGTAGTATTATCGAGACTGGACATCGATAATGCGGAATAGGCTAGTATTGCACTTGTGCGCGTTGTGAGGGCACAACGGCATAGTTCTCAATATATATAAGTATTGGATACTTGTGCAAGTGCGATAGGAGGTCGTGTTTCACGATGGTACGGGAAACAGCTTCGCTCTGAATATAAACCCTTCGGGAATCCCATTGGTATTATGACTAGGTGTCTATGCCGACAACTCGATATTCAGAAATATCGAACCCGAACGAGTGAGTGCACGGGGCCCCACTTTCATTTGGGAAACGTTGTGGGGCCCACATGACACATGTCATATTATGCATTATTTAATTCTAATGCATTGCATGTAGATAGTGTACATTGCACTCATGTCATTGCATGGAAATGAGTGTTGACACTCTAAGCCATTGCATGTTTTGTGTCATAAGTTATTATTAATTTAATAAATATTATGGCATATATAAATTGATTTTTGGTAAATCATTTTAAAAAAAAAAAAAACTTAAACACTTTTCTCTCAAATTTCATCTCTCTCACGCAAAACAAAGAAGCTATTCTTCACTGGTTTTGAACCAGTTGGGCGTGACATAGGGAAGCAAGGGTTGGGTTTTCATGGTGAAAACCGCAAGTGCTAGCACACTACGAGTCTTGCGAAGGTGGTAGGGAGGTTCACCCATGAGGCGGGACTCATCCGACGGAGTTTGGAGCTTCGTTTTGAGACCCGAAATTCTGTTTTGCCAGGGACAGTGGACTGTTGCAGTTTGGCGTGAAGGGCAGTGCGTTTTTGGCCTTCATTCGTCTCCAAACGACTCAAACCGATCAATGTGAGTATTCCGCTACCTCCGTTGATGTATTCACGCATATTTCATGTCTTGATTTGATCTTGGGACCTTAGAATAAACCAACACAATGGCATCAAGAGCTAATGTTGCAAGCATGAAAAATGTAGGTTTAAAATTTGGGTGGTAAATGTGATTTGAGCATGATTTGAATAAATTGCTTGTTGAGTATGCTTTATAACATGTTTTTAAACTATATGGTTGGACTAATTGACGAAAATTGATTTGGAATAATTTTCCCCAATTTGATGGTGTTGGCCGGATATGTATGATATTGAATTCTTGGAATTTTTCATTATTAATTCATTGGATGAGTTGTAATGGGTAGTCGGATGATGTTAATTTAAGATTGAATGGATTTAATTTTAATTGAACAAAAACCCTAAATCTATATGTTGGCCGAATTGCCTATGCCCCTAATGTCTGGTTGTTTTTGGTTTTGTGACATTGGATGTGCATGAAATCAAATCGGATGGTGATTTAGTGTCGATTGTAGGTTCGATTGGATCGAAACCGAATCGGACACAAAATCCATCTTGGCGGAGAGCATGAAAACATTGTAAATGTGTTTGATTTTTCATTTAGTGTGTTTGACATATGATAATGAATTGAATATGATTAATAAGACTAATTTGGTATTTTAAAAAATTTGATTTAGTCGATTAATCCTTGTAATGCACCTTTAGGTAATTAAATTGCGTAATTGGATTTGTGTAATTAAATTTAGGCTTAAATTGGATTTGGCGGAATGTTGTAATTGGGCCTATTGGCTTGATTTATCAAGTTTGGTTTAGGCCAAATGGATTGGATCCAATTGGGCCCAAAACCTTAACCATAGCCCAATGTTGACTAATGAACCTTTAAAGATTCATTGGGCCTAATGGGCGAAATTGATTTCTAAGGCATTTTGGGTGATTCCACTATTGGGCTTTGGTTGCCGAAGCCCATGCCTAAAGTGTTGGTTTATTCTAAGGTCCCAAGATCAAACAAGACATGAAATAATGTGTGAACACACCAACGGAGGTAGCGGAATACTCACATTGATCGGTTGAGTCGATTTGAGACGAATGAAGGCCAAAAACGCACTGCCCTTCACGCCAAACTGCACAGTCCACTGTCCCTGCAAAACAGAATTTCGGTCTCAAAACGAAGCCCAAACTCCGTCGAATGAGTCCCGCCTCATGGGTG
>SKCR01052065.1:0-30479 GCA_019454045.1 Zanthoxylum bungeanum | reverse complement strand
TAGAAAAATTAATTAATTATTTTGAGTGGGTCCCACATGCTTAAAAAGAAAATGATAAAAAATTAGAAATCACTATTTACATAGTGAATCTCATGCCTATAAATAGAGGCTTCATTTCATTATTTTCTTCATCTCATTCTCAACTAAATCATCTGTATTCTAAGAGAGAAAATATAGTTTCTTCTTAAGATTTTGTGAGAGAGTTGTAGTTCTCATATTCTAAGAAAGTGTGAGATTGTTCACTCATTGTGTTTAGAGAGATGTTGTAAAATTCTTTCTACTATAGTGAAATCCTTCTACTTTTGCTCGTGGATATTTTCCCACACATTGAGGGTTTTACCACGTTAAATCTATATCTTATTGCTTTATTTTATTGTTGATATTTATGGTAGGCTAAGCCTCCTAATTATTTTTATACTGTTATATGGTAGGCAAAGCCTCATGAACTAATAATTATTCTCAATTTCACTTTACTTGCGTGCCAGCTTCAGCCCACGATCCCCTAACAGTGGTATCAAAGTTTCAGGTTCATGGTTACTGTTCACGGAGACTATTCACATATATGGTATAATATTATTCACATATACGATACTATTCATATATATGATATTATTCATGTATACATCATTATTCACGTATATGGTACTATTCATGTATACGATATTTTATATGGTACTATTCATAGTGAAATAGTAAAAGCCCGTTTAAGTAAGAAGCTGATCGTCATCAGAAACATAACAGGAAAGTTAAAAATTGAGAAGTTCAAAGGGAGCAACTTTTTCCTGTGGAAACTTAAAATAAAAGCAATCTTGAGAAAAGACAATTGCATGGCGGCAATTGGAGAGAGACCAGATGGAATGACTCATGAAAATAGATGGATATGGATGACAACGCTATAGGCAACTTGCATATAGCCTTAGCAGATTCTCTGTTATCCGGTGTTGCATAAAAAAAGACTGCAAAAGAGATTTAGGAATCACTTACCAAATTGCACGAGGTCAAATCACTACACAACAAGATCATCTTGAAGATGAGATTTTATACTCTTCGAATAAGTGAGTCTACATCCATGACGTATCACATCAACAACTTGAATACACTATTTTCCCAACTCACTGTGTTGGATTATAGTATATCAACAAATGAACTTGCAGAGATTCTACGTCAAAGTCTGCCTGATTCGTATAATCAACTTATCATCAAATTGATAAGTAATGCTGCCACTGGTAACCTAGTCTTTGACGAAGTTGCAGCTGCTGCTCTGGAATAAGAGTCTAGGTACAAAAATAAGGAAGACATATCATCTAGTTCGCAATAAGTAGAAGCATTGGTGACAAGAGGGAGATCAACAAAACGTGGCTCAAATGGGAGTCAAAATCATGGCATATCAGAATCAAGCAGTAAGAAAAATGTTAAATTCTACAATTGTGGCAAGAAATGGCATGCCAAGAAAGATTGTTGGAATCTGAAGAATTGTGGAGAAAAAGCTCATGTTACAACAAAATCTCAGAGATGTGTTGCAAGTACTTTTGAAGAAGGTGGCGCACTTTACAGTGAATTAGCAATAATGTCCAATGACAGCAGAAAATAGCTAAGTGATGCATGGTTGATTGATTCTACAGCAACATGGCACATGACCTCTAGGAGAGAATGGTTCTGTCATTATGAACCTGTCTCTGGAGGATCGGTTTTTCTAGATAATGATCATGCCTTGAAAATTATTAGGATTGGAGCCATCAAAATAAAGATGTACGATGATACTATTTGCAATGTACAAGATGTTCAACATGTTATGGGAATGAAGAAAAATCTTCTGTCAGCTGGACAATTAGATGACCTCGGATACAAGATCTTTGAAAACGGGGTATTAAAAATGGTGAAAGTAATATTTACAGTCTTGAAAGCTGAAAAGATCTCAGCAAACTTGTATATGCTCTTGGGAGAATCGATTCAGGAAGCAACTGCATCAGTAGCATCACTGGATTCTGGAGAGAAAGCTTCTATGTTGTGGCATCAGAAACTATGCCACATGTCAGAACAAGGAATGAAGATTCTCGTCAATCAAAAGCTACTCCCCAGCTTGAAAGCAGTTAGTCTACCATTTTGTGAGAATTGTGTTACAAGTAAGCAAAACATATTAAAATTCAGCAAGTCAAGTGCTCGGAGTAAAACCATTTTAGAGTTGAATCACTCTGATATTTGGGAAGCATCGGTTCAATCTCTGGGGAAAGTAAAATATTTTATATCATTTATTGATGAATTTTCTAAAAGATGTTGGGTGTACCCGATAAAAAATAAGTCAGATATGATGCCAGTTTTCAGAAACTTCAAAGCATAAATTGAAGTAGAAACTGGAAAAGAATCAGGTGTTTAAGGACAGATAATTGATGAGAATATTGCAGCAAGGATTTTGATGCATATTGTCAGCAAGAAGGCATCAAAAGGCAGACTACTACATCATACACTCCTTAACAAAATGGGGTGGCAGAAAGGATGAATAGAACGCTACTAGAAAAAATAAGAGATATACTCAGAACAACTAGTCTACCAAAATACTTTTGGACAGAAGTAGTTCATACATCATGCTATGTAGTAAATAGATCTCCATCAACTGCCAATGATTTGAAGACACCGATGGAGATGTGGAGCGGAAAACCAATCAATTACTTATCTTTTCATAGTTTTGGTTGTCTTGTATACATGATGTACAACCTTTATGAAATAACAAAACTAGATCCAAAATGTAGAACATGTATTTTCTTGGGTTATGTTGATGGAGTAAAGGGGTATCGCTTGTGGGATCCCACTACCCACAAGATCATCATCAGCAGAGATGTGATATTTGTAGAAGATTAACTATAGAAAGAAGGAAATGATATCACTTCAAAAGAAAGTACAATGAACTACAATAATACTGGTAGAAAATAATCCAAAACAAGAAAATTCAGATTCTTCTAAACCAGCACCAGAGCATGAGGTACCAGAACCAATTGAGTTTGAAGCTTCTGAAGTTCGTCGATCAACTCGAGAGAGAAGGCCTCCAGGTTGGCACTCAGAGTATGATACGAGAGTAACATTGCATATTATCTTCTAACAGATGATGGAGAGCCATCAACTTTCCATGAAGCTATAAAAGATGTAAATGCATGTTTATGGATAGCAGCAATGCAAGAAGAAATATAAGCTTTGCACCAGAAACAATACATGGGATCCAGTACTATTACCACATGGAAGAAAAACCATTGGTAATAAATGGGTCTACTGTTGGACAATTATGACCCATAGCGTCACTATTTGTAAAAGACATTGTGGTTTTTGTACAAATTAACTATGTGACAAAGGAAATTGTTATTTTATCATTTTGTAATTAGATTACTTGAATATATAAATAATAAAAGTCCTTATGATTAGTTCTGGATTATAAGATATGAGACAGTATCAATCCATTAAGGTTTAATCATTAAATATCCATAGTCGTAGTATTATCGAGACTGGAAATCGATAATGCGAAATAGACTAGTATTGCACTTGTGCATGTTATGGAAGCGTAACAACATAGTTCTCATATATTTAAGTATTGGATACTTATGCAAGTGTGATAAGAGGTTGTGTTTGCCGATGGTACGGAAACAGCTTCGCTCTGGATAGACCCCGCGGAATCCCATTGGTAGTATGACTATGTGTCTATAGGAATCCGCATCAAGGTAGGTGTATTTGGTCTTAACCTGAGACTTGCATCGCTAATACTCGCGACAATCAATACGCTTTGGTTTTGGTCGTCCGGGACTTTAACAGGTTCTGTGTACGCCTCTTCTTGGTTTATTGAGAATCGTAGTGTATTGGGTGTGATGTCAAGATGGAAGTATCACTTCAGTCATATGGAGATGATGATCACGCAGGGATACAGAACTGGTTCTCTATTATGTTGCAACTATCGGGATAATATGACAATGTCATGATTATCCGATTATAGAGACTAGTTGCTTGTGATCCGATATATGCTTCGTACGGGACAGACACTATTCCAGCCCCAGGCCTTACATGTGACATCAGATACTGGATCGCAATACGCAATACTACGTATACTACGCCTGAAAAAGATTATATATTCCTTAAAGAATATTTCTGGAGAATTGGGTAGGCACGGCTTTGCTAGAAGCCAACCATGTCTTGTAAATCGGTAGGAACGTGGTACCGGGTACGCACGTGTTTGGATAGTCCGACGACCGGATTTACTGCCAACATATCCAGGGATCTCATGGGTCGCTTCCCGAAGATTCACCGATGACGTATGACTCGAACAGAATTAATCTGGGATTAATTATGAGAGAGAGAGAAAATTAATCTAGGATTAATTGCGGCGAGAATTTATCTGGGATAAAATTCGAATAGAAGAGAGAGAACGATTAATTTGGAATTAATCGATAAAATAATATATTCGATATATTAAATGAAATTAGATTTCATAACGGAATTAGAATTGGATTTTAATTCGGGCGAACGAATTAATTTAGAATTAATTCGCGAGCGACTTTCGTAATAATTTTGCAAGGCATTATTATTTAATTAAATTTGATTTAATTAAGTCGCAACGGAAAAATTCGTTAATTCGGAATTAACGAACCCGAGCCCGGAATGTGTTTAGCGGGCCTACTCGGATTTTGAATTTAAGTGGGGCCCACACCTAATCATATCACTAGTCAACTTTATCAACTTTTGGTTGATAGAAGTTGGTAGGATTTTAGGTTGCTTGAAAAATACACAACCTTGATTTGTGAATGACATTTACCTAATTTTGAATTTGGTAAATGGTAATTGTTTTTTGAAAATGATATACACAACACAGTTCACTCATTCTCTATTCTTCTCTTTCACGTAAAAAGGCCTCTCTCCCTCTCTCAAATTTTTCTCACTTTGCCGTGAGTTACAAAGAACAAAATGGGAGTTTTTGTTGTAAATTTCTTCCTTAGCTAGCACTTAAAGAGTCATCCAAGGTGATAGGGAAACCATTCCCAAGAGTTTGGAATTCATTCATCAAGCTTGGAGCTCAACCATACAAATCAAAGAGGAGCTTGGAGCACTTCTAAAGGAGCAAAAATTTTGTTCTCAACACATCCAAGAAACCGATCAAAGTGAGTATCTTTTCCACAATCTTACTTTGTGTATTCACATCTTTTATGCTTAAATGATTCTAGGCATGTTCGTAGAGAATCCAACATCTACAAGATCAAGCGAGATAACAATGATCAAGTGGAACAGTATCGTGCAAGATTGGTAGTGAAAGGATATGCTCAGAAAGAAGGGATTGATTTCAACGAGATATTTTCTCTGGTGGTTCAACTTACAACAGTCAGAGTAGTTATGGCTATGTGTGCTATCTTTGACCTACATCTGGAACAGTTGGATGTAAAAACTGTATTTTTTCATGGAAAACTTGAAGAAGAAATTTATATGCTCCAACCAGAAGGTTTTGCTGAAATAGGCAAGGAGAACTTGGTTTGCAGGTTGAACAAATCTCTATATGGTCTCAAACAGGCGTCGAGATATTGGTATAAGAGATTTGATTCCTTCATTATTTGTCTTGGGTACAACAGACTCAGTTCAGACCATTGTACATATTACAAGAGGTTTGGAAATAATAACTTTATTATTTTGTTGTTGTATGTGGATGACATGTTAGTAGCAGGCCCTAACAAAGATCGAGTCCAAGAATTAAAGGCACAATTAACTAGGGAGTTTGACATGAAGGATTTCCGACCAACAAACAAGTTTCTAGGGATGCAAATAAATCAAGACAGAAATAACAGGAAGATTCAGCTTTCTTAGAAAAATTACTTGAAGAAAATCTTACGGCGGTTCGACATGGAAGATTGTAAGCCAATTTCTACCTCACTTCCTGTTAATTTCAAGTTATCATCTTTTATGTGTCCTAGTAATAAATTGAGAGGAATGAGATGTCTCGAGTACCGTATGCATCAGCAGTGAGAAGCTTAATGTACGCCATGATTTGTACAAGACCAGACATTGCACAAGCAGTGGGAGTAGTTTGTCGTTTTATGACGAATCCTAGCAGAGAGTATTGGAATGTTGTTAAGAGGATCCTTAGATATATCAAAGGAACCTCAGATGCTGCATTATGTTATGGAGGGTTAGAATTAGTTGTCAGAGGCTAAGTGGATTCAGATTTTGTAGGAGATCTTGATAAAAGAAAATCCACCACGGGTTATGTGTTTGTACTTGCAGGAGGAGTATTGAGCTGGGTATCCAAGTTACAGAGTGTTGTGGCTTTGTCTACAACACAAGTTGAGTACATGGAAGCTACACAAGCTTGCAAGGAAGTATTTGGTTTCAAAGGTTATTGGAAGAGCTCGGACACAAACAAGAGAATATTCCTTTATTTTGTGACAGTCAGAGTGCTTTGTATATTGCAAAAAATCCAGCCTTTCATTCAAGAACAAAACATGTAGGGGTACAATACCATTTTGTTCGTGAAGTAGTGGAAAAAGACAGTATGGACTTATTGAAGGTACACACCAATGAGAACTTTGCAGGTAAAGTAGAATCGATGGTGTGGAAACTGATTGGTTCTCAATCAAGTTTCCAAGGGGGAGAATTGTTAAAGTCAAAAAAGACAGCCACCGAAAGTCGAAAAATTAATTAATTATTTTGGGTGGATCCCACATGCTTAAAAAGAAAATAATAAAAAATTAGAAATCACTATTTGCACAGTGAATCTCATGCCTATAAATAGAGGTTTCATTTCGTTATTTTATTCATCTCATTCTCAACCAAATCTTCCGTATTCTAAGAGAGAGAATATAGTTTCTTCTTAAGAGTTTGTGAGAGAGTTGTAGTTCTCCTATTCTAAGAGAGTGTGAGATTGTTCACTCCTTATATTTAGGTAGAGGTTGTAAAATTCTTTCCACTATAGTGAAATCCTTCTACTTTTGCCTGTGCATGTTTCCCTCACATTGAGGGTTTTACCACATAAATTTGTGCCTCATTGCGTTAATATTTATGGCAGGCTAAGCCTCCTAATTATTTTTGTATTGTTATATGGTAAGAAAAACCTTCTGAACTAACAATTATTCTCAATTTCACTTTACTTGCATGCCAGTTTCAGCCCACGATCCCCTAATATTTACGTACATGTATTAAATATATTATATATCATAAAAAAAAAAATTAAAAGAGAATAATATCAGATCTAGCAGCTCTATTGTACTTTGTTTCATATTACCTACATGCACATCGTAACAAGCATATATAAATCTAATGCAGTGCATGGACCACCAATGATCATCAACATATAAGACATTTTTAGAGAAACAATCAATGTGGAAGGGTTAATGGATAAAGAGATTGAAGAATTATTTTCACTGGAAAGAGGAAAGGGAGTGCTTGCAAGAAACGTTTGTCTAAGAATCTTGAAAAGAGAAAGTGAAAAATATACCAAAGAGAGGGGGCTTTGAATCCTTTATTTATATAAATCATTGTACATAGTTGTGGAGATAAGAAGAAGAAGAAGAGCCAAACTTTGCAAAGCGATCGAGCAAGTGAATATCTGGACAGAAAATTAAAAAAAAAAAATGGCACCGGTCGGATTACCTCCTGGTTTTAGATTTCATCCGACCGACGAAGAACTTGTCAATTATTACCTCAAGAGAAAAATTAACGGCCAAGATATTGAACTTGACATTATTCCTGAAGTTGATATTTACAAATGTGAGCCCTGGGAATTAGCAGGTTTTCACTTCTCTCTTCTTTTTTGATATCTCATTAAACTTACAATCTACATAGTCGTCTCATATTTTTGTTATGTGCATATGATGGTATGCATTGTAGAAAAATCATTTTTACCAAGTAGAGATCCAGAATGGTACTTCTTTGGACCACGAGATCGGAAGTATCCGAATGGATTCAGAACAAATAGAGCAACGAGAGCGGGGTATTGGAAATCGACAGGAAAAGACAGAAGAGTTACGTGTCAAAATCGAGCCATTGGAATGAAGAAAACATTGGTTTATTACAGAGGGCGAGCTCCTCAGGGAATTAGGACTGACTGGGTCATGCATGAATATCGCCTCGATGACAAAGAATGTGACGAAGTCTCCGTCGGAATTCAGGTAGTTGGTACATTATGAAGTTTATTGATCTTATTAATTACATGTTAATATGATTATGATTATCGTTTTCTTGATTCTTTTGATCAGTTCTAGCTATATGTCTGTTGGAGGATTCTGTATAAACATGTTTCCTACTCATTCTCCTCTTGATATCACCTATTGTTAAACATCAATTTCATGATTTAGTTACACATGGCATTGGCTACAATATTTAACATGTTTTTTTTTATTGACAATTAAGTGATTTTGAATATCCTCTTCAAGTTTTCTAGCAGTGATTTTTAAAGCCATGGTCTTTATATTTATAATTGAATATTCCAATGGAGTTACCTCTTAATCCTAACCAAAGTATCACATTATTATTTATTGCTTTATAATAAAAAAAAACTCCATTGGAATTTTACAAAATCCTTTCTCAATAACTTGGTAGATAAATTAAGGATCAAACTTTAATAATAAACTGATTTTATATTAAGTATTGATTCAGATGTTACGATTTATTTAATATGCGTCCACGTGAGTCATACTTATCACCCATTTATTGATACAATATTCAACATAAACTCATCACTTCAATTTTAACTCTAAATAGCATCAATCATTTAATGATCACTACTAAGACAATAGAGGTCTTACTGATGAATTTTCGAAACTTCTTATTTATTTGTTATTTTTATAATCAATAAGGGTTTTATAGAAAATTGAAGAATCCTGCAACATGAAACGTGCATGGAAATTAAGTAATTAGCAATACAGAAATAGTAGATGATGAGGAAGTTGTAGAAATTAATATCGCATATATAGTACCATTAATATATAAATATAAAATTTTACAGTCAAATAAAGATTATATTATAAAATTAATATTTAATAATCCAAATAAATATTTAGAGAATGATACTTTTGATGACTAGGCTCTCATTTTTTGCCTTTTACTTAATAATTTTCTTTTCTTATTTTTATAATGAGTTATGTTATTTAAATTAAATTTTTGGCTTAAATTTTTTAATCCATATCTTGAACTATTGAATTCATAAAATTAAATAGTGGATCAATTAACATAACTAAATATTATTTTTATTTTTAATATCTATGTATAAAATTACTGACTTAAAATTGAAGTCAAAATAATCCCACATTTGATAATATAAATCAATGCAAAATGTTTGACATATTCTTTGCTTGCTCTAGTCTTATTATTTTTATAATCATATAAAAGTAGTATCCCACATATCTATTAAATTTGTTTTTTCATACTTTTTATCTTTTTACATTCTCTGATCTAATTAGTGATTGTATATATAGATTCTGTCAGACATGGCTAAGCAAATCATTTAGCTGGATTGTTTATATGCTAATGCTATAACCAAAAAGAAACTTCTCTCCATCACTTTCTTGGTGTAAGAATGCATGTGTCGGCTGCTTTTTTACTTTATTTCAAACACCAAAATAATTAAAATAGGGTACTATTAATTAATAAATATATAATATATATAATTGTATTAAATATAATTACAGGAGATTGTCATTTCCTCTTCACTGTTTTTAAAATATATCACTTATACTATAATAATAAATGACATGATAATTAATAATTTATTTATTTATTATATAATTTTTTAAATATGTTTAATATTAAAAATAAAAAAAAATTACCAACATCACAATTTCTTATACTATAACTCTAATAGTTTATAATTTTATTACAAGTTATTGATATTCGCATATTAATACATCATTACATGTCAATATATTATTATTTAAGGACAAAATTGTAAAAGAATCTAACTTTTTTTAGGTAAGGGCTTCAGGAGGGTAATGGGGTATTATAAAAATATTAGGAGATAAATAATAGATATTGAAAACAATAAGGGGAAAGTGGCAATCTTCCTAATCCCCTATAATTATAATTTATTTGATAATTTTCTAGTATTTATCACACATAATAAGATATTTTTGAATTATTACACGAGTTACTTAATATCACCATTAAATTAAAAAAATATTTTCATATTAATGGATAACCTAACTTTCAATTTCTATTTTATAATTTATTCCATATCTAATTAACATCAACATGAGCTATTTTTTCCATCCTCTATATCTCTATTAGTTTGGATGGCGCAAGTCAAATAGTTTTACTCCATACTCTATAATATGAGGGTTTTTTATTTATTTAAATAAGGGATAGATAAATCTATAAATATTTTTAATTATTTGTCTTTCTCAAGACTCGAATCTGAATAGCGAGTTTTGTTAAGATACTTGTTAATCAACTCGACTACTTCGTTGGAGGCAAGTCATATGAGAAAATGGGACTTTGATTGAAAACTCACAGCTATTTTTCGGTTGATATTTATTAAAAACAGAAACAATCTGTTCTTGAATCTCATGTATGGTGATATATATCCATTAAGGAGATTATCCATGTCGGTTGGTTGTTGATTAAGAATATAAGTCTGAGCTAACTCATAATTATGAGTTAGACTCATAGTTTTTTATATAGCACTATTTTTTTCACATTTCAAATACCTAGCTAAAACACTTTATATAAGACCCATTTTTCACGTTCTGTTTTTTTTTTTCTCTATTATTTAATGTCACATGAGGCTTCTATTTGACCAAACTGTATGTTTGATTTCGTTTCTCAAAGTGGTAAGTAAATAAAAGAGTTTTATATTAAATTAAGATCATATGTGTTGGATTATCATTTTTTAAATTAAAAAAAAAAAAAAAACTAAACTCAAATTATATAAAATCAGGACCCATTAAATTGGGGCCATAGGCACAGTTCTTCGATTGAGAAGAGTTGACTCATTATTAATTTCCATATCTTGACTCCACAGGCTTTTGAAATCCGCAGGGATCTGGTTTTAAAGCTTTACTCTTCCACAAGCTAACTTTAAACTCTCTCACTACTGCAGAAGATCACTTATTTTTGTTTATTTTTAAATATTCCAAATTAATAAAATTTGGCATTTTTATTTTTGGGCAGGATTCTTATGCATTGTGTCGAGTGTTCAAGAAAAATGTAATCTGCTCGGAAGTAGAAGATCAACAAGGGCAATGTAGTAGTTTATCATTAATGGAAAACTCGCAGCAAAGTCATGGAATCGATAATGAATATGAAACAATGTCACCAGATGTTCCAAGAAATTCATCATCTTCTTGCATTGATGGGGAAGACAAAGATGATTCATGGATGCAGTTCATCACAGATGATGATCCTTGGTGTTCTTCTAACAACACTCCTGCTGGTGACCAAGTTTCCCATTTGACATTTACTACCTCAAATTATTAAGTGTTTTTATTCTGAGAAACAGAACAAATATTGGTGCCAGTGGGTGAATAACATAATTAAGTTAGGTATAAAATATATTACAATAAGTTTAAAGTGGGGGAAAAAATTCTACAAAATGGTTGTAATATTTGTTGATTCCCATTGTTGAATTCTCTTTCTCTTCGGCAATAGTTTTATATTTTGACAAACATGGGGTTGCTAGTTTTTAAGGCCACACTAAACCCCTCAGAAGGTCCGACCTTAAACCCGTTTGGGTTCAGAATGGTCCCTTACTGATGTCAGTATAATACTTACACTCAAATGGGTATCACCATATCTTATAATGCAATCATATCTAATAACAATTTATATAAAAAAAAACATACAATTTACAATCATTAATAGTAAAGAAACATCAAACAATGAATAAATATTTAGAACTAATTCACTAGCAATATGATAATAATTAAACAAATCAAAGCATGCATCACATCAACTTGGCCTTGTGGAAGCCTGACCGGACATTTTTATGTGCCATTAGTGTCTAGCCAGACATACCCATGTGTGGCCAGATGTGTTTCATAAACCAGAAAGGTACAAAAGATAAATCATGCTTAACTGACAGTACACAAAATAAATAAAAAACCATGAAATAGAACAATAACATGTGATTCGAACACATCATAATTCGAAGCCTAGCCAGACAAATGTTTTTTAGGCATTTAATGTCCGGCCAAATTTAGTATAAGTTTGGTTGGATATGCATTCAGACAGTGAGTAATTATGCAAAATAACAATAAACATGGCATTAATAAGATAACTAACATATTAGCACGCATGAGATGATAATACAAGCTAAGAAAGAGATAGTATATTTTGAAAATAAACATTAATAAAGTAACTGAACTAAAGAAAGCATTAAAGGCAGCCTACTATGTTTATCAAGTGGTCGGAGGTGTGTGCAAGTCCGACCGGATGTAATGTACATCCGGCCGGAAATACTGCGTTAGAACATAAAACTCAGAAATGATAAAGTAAGGTGCCCTCAGGTCACACCTTTATATTTCGTCTAGCTTAGAAGACGTCTCTGAAGTTGGATTGCCGGTGGGTTGTTTGCTAGAAGGCGATTAACTCCCAAGATTTCTAAGATTTCCTCACTATTTTCTCTCTCTCTAAGAACTCAATATTGTAGAATTTTGTCAGAGTTTTACAAGTAAGTTCTGAATTATTTATGTGAAAGGAAAACCCCAATTTTTATAGCAGATGATGAAGGTTTGAGAATGGAAGGGGAAGACAAGATCTATTCCTTTTCTCCCTTCCGTCGTCAATTATAACTCGACACATATCCAGCCGGAGGTACATCTTGAGATATATGTCTGACCAGACATATTCAGTCACACTCGATGACATCTCGATGTCCGGCTGGACATGTATTTTTGAATTATATATCCTATCAGTTATTAAATTTAAATTGTATGTTCGGCCGAAAATAATCAGATCCCGTAACTTCTATAACTGACAATCTGCTTATTCAATGACAATTATATCATGTCCGGCTGAATTTAGGATTTTCAGGGTAAATCCGGCTGGGTATTCTAGTATAAAAGATGGTAGACATGATATAGGTGATGTCCGGCTGGCTTTTGGCAGTATTCCCTGGAGTTCAATTCCCAGCCATCATTTATCCTTGTAATTTTCCAAGCGTTCAGATGGTGTCCCCAGACGAGACTCTTCATCAGACAATGCATAAAAATAGAATTTCTACAATGGGACAACTCAACATCAATGTGGATCAGTTCCCAGTCTTTCCACATCTCCCAGGATCGCTGATGTTGAGGAGGACGAGTGTGTTGGAGTTGGTGCTTGGAGCGCCAATTCGAATGATGTATAATATATTATTTTTATTATTTATTAATAAAAATAACTATATTTTCATTTCAAACGTTTTTAATAGTAGTGTCATTATGCATATTAGATGAATAAATATGCTAAGAATGACATTGACTTTAGAATAGTCTTGTAGTAATATTGGTCACTAGGTGGTCCGACATTGGGATAAGTATTACTATTATAAACTATTCTTAAAGTAAATATTCCTAGTCGTTGGTTTTGGAATACGGTCGAATTCCTATAACCTAGAAGACTAGCATATGTCGTATATTGGAATTGGAGTTCCAATGGTTTAACCCGATGTGTCATGAGCTTTGGAATCTCTTATAGACATGTGGGTATTCGTTGGAGCAAATACTAAATGACTCATAAGTGACTCTTAATAGTTGGAAGTACACACCACTGACAATATGAATCTCCTCCAGTCGAGTAGCATATGTGATCATTTGACTGTAGGATAACATTGATTTTTTATGAGATCCTCCACATTTTGATGCCATGTATGCCAGAAACCTTTCATGGTTTGGCCTATAGATGTTCGTTGGGTGTTGACCGATGCACTCGTTAATCAAGTGCATATCAAGATAAGATCTGTTGGACTGTATGTGTACCATAAGGGGTTTAGGTATCCATGTGAGTAAGTCACGATTCTTAACACTTTACCGCCAAAGCCGATCACCTAGGGTGGATCGCTTTTATTAGAAATAGTTTCTAATTAAGTTGTAAAGAATCGTGGACATGTCAACATGAGATGTGCGTCTTGGAAACTTGAAGGTGTATTATATGTTTCCTAAGCACAACTCGGATAGCCTACGATGGAGAGATTATTAAACATATGTGATGACCTCGACTTGTCTACTTCAGAAAGGTCATTCGTGTTCTTCGCGAATTCGGAGGAGGTCGAATTGCGTACATATTAGCTAGGTGTATATGACGAATGTGTCTGGACTTAGAGAGTCCCACAATATGAAGTGTACTCGTTGAGCACTTGGGTAGCTGGTAATTTTTTATAATAAATAATATTCGATATTATGATTATCAACTAAAATAATTAAATATTATTGGATAACATTGCTTATTTACTTTAACCTAATTGGATTAATCCAAAATCACACAAGGGCTTTATCGTAATTTCATAAATATCTATATCATTTGAGTATTTTTTGGTAATTACAAATATGTAATTATAAGTGTATTTGACTTGATTTAATTGAATTAAATCAAAGTGGAAAACATTGAATTAATCCATTTGCTAATCTTTTTCTTGATTTAATTGGATTAAATCAAAGTGGTAGACAAAAGTGATTAGCCACACCTAATTATACATATTTGGAGAAATTGGATTAAGCCCGCCTAAGAGTCGATTAAAATTTTTATTAATTAAAAATTGCCTAAGTTTTGCTATAAATAGAGAGCTTAAGGAATATTTTAATTAAGCTAAATAAGCACGATAAGCTAGAGAAAGCTAAGTACAAGTAATTTTTGGAGAAATTAGCCTCAGTTAGAGGAGTGTTTAGAGAAGATACAATATTTCATCTAGGAGAAATCAAGATTGGATCTTGGAGTGAAGTTTTCTCTGTATTGGAATCAAGATTGGATCTTGGAGTCAAGCTTGCAAACCTTGAAAATTCTCCAACCATTTCAACAAGGAGAAGGAGATTTGATCTTTGTATCAACCTTACTAGGTAAGTTTGAACTTCTCTTAAGCTATGTTTTTCATTAGTGAGTGTTTTCATTAGTGAGACATATAGTGATGAATTATGTATTGGATGCATGATTACATAGCTTAAAGTTGAAATAAGGCTAATGAATTATGTTAGGATGCTTTGGAAGTATAAACACAATATGCTTGTAATTGGGTCAAAGATGTTCATGTTGGACATGGAAAAATTAATAGGAGTTTGGAACTCTAGATTAAAGCTTAGAGCTAAAGCTACCATTCTAGAATCACTTGACCATCTTTGAGTGACCTAGAATTGTTCATGAGTCATTTCATTGTGGGATTCTATTTTGGTTTGTATTTTGATTCAAACAAATACATATATGTATTTAGAATACATGTTTGTTAGTTGTATAACATGTGTTGTGGTTGATTTTGATGTTAAAATTGGTTTTAAGGTGTATTGAAATGATTGGAGAAAATTGGAAGTGTTTATGATTGATTTGAAGGTTGAAATTACTCACTACCCAAGGGTGTGTCACGACACTAAGCATCAGACAGCTGAGCATCGCGACTCCCAAGCCTCCGCGTCGCGACACCGAGAGCTGATGAACACTAAAACTTTATTTTCTCCGTTTCGAAGTTTGCAGACTCCGATTTGGTCCTCTATTTTCCTACGGACTTGTATCAGAATGTAGTTTTTGTTAAAATATTTTAAAATACACCTATCCCTGATATCCTTGGGTTAGATCCACTTCCTCTGCGCGGGGTACCGATCCGACCATAGGGGTTCTACATCCGCCCCAACAGAGTGATCCTCACAGACGGTAGTGTTGTTCCCTAATTTTTTATTTCCATTTTGTTACATCATAGACAATGCAACTTTCAAGTTTTGAGGTGTGTGACTGTTTGTTTTATTTCTTGCTATTTTTTATTTATCTCTTTGTTATTTCTTATTTTTATTTTGAAAAAAAGAAAAAAGAGAAAAAAATAGTCATAGGAAATAGATCATAAGTTCGATTAAGAGGTTGATTGCTTTACTATGAAGTCTTCGAAAACGATAATTGCCAAATTTACTTTTATTTGATGCTTTGAGTAGGTGATTTAGGTTAGACTCGTATGCACTCAAAAGTAGGTATGTAATAGTAAGAACCTAGATAATCGATAAAATGACTAGTTGAGAAAATTATTTGAAAATGAATGACATTTTACCCAGAAGTCTGACTCTGTTTGTAATTATTATGATGTATGGTATGGCTAGAAAAGAAAAAAATTTGGAAAAAAAATGATGAATCAGAAAAAAGATAAACCACATATAACCTTTAAGTGTGAAACTACTCATGGGCGAGTGTTGGGACCACCATGGGGAGAAATGATACCTTAAAATGCAGGTGAGTCGAAAAAGGAAAAGTCATGCCATATTGAGCGCAAGTAGGCAGACACATAGCATATTTGAGATATCGAGGTTGATTTGACCCATTATAATCTAATTTTGGAAACAAAATCGCCGAGTTGGCTCACTTATGAATCAAATTGCGACCGAACCTTTACACACATACTTTGAGTCTGATTGAGATGATTTATTCAAGAACTTGGATTTGAGTTACGTTGAGTACTTTGAAGGTATCTTTGGTTTCATGGTTGTGCATTCTCTAAGGACAATATCATGTATAACTCCCAGAACTTTTTTATTTATTTATTTATTTTCTTTTTGGCATTTGTGTGTGATTAAATATGTGTGGTCAAAGATGTTTATGGATGTCGTTGATGTAAGCCCTCACGAGAATAAAACTCATCTAGTAGGGCCGCCTAGGTGTTTAAAGGCTTGTTGCATAAGCTAAATGCAATCATGATCCCTACGAAAGTGGCTTAGGTAAATTTATTTTAGTTAATTTATTTTAGTTCTTTTTATTTTTGCTCGAGGACTAGCAAAATATTAAGTTTGGGAGTGTGATGATCGATCAATATATCTATATTTACCACTCGTTTATCTTGCATTTTGTGGGTTATTTCGAGCCTTATATCGTTTTGTAGGTCTATATGAAATTACGACTGAAGCGGACTTATCGAGTGGCCCGATTTTCCAAGACTCAGTGTGCATATTGCGACGCAACCACGTGCGTCATTGATAAGCGGTAAATATATTAATATTTACCGACCCTTTTACTTAATATTTTGTATAGTTTCTTGATTTTTTGTGAATATTTTGATGTTTTTTGTGTTATTTTGTAGATAAATAAAATAATAGAACTCTCTGGAATCAAATCAGGGCTTAAACGGTGAAAATCAGATGAAAAGGGAAAAATTGGAATTCTGCGTCGCGACGCGCAACACTTCTACGTCGCGACCACTAAAATACGCCGGCCATGTGTCAACATCACAACAATCTTACTATCCTATGCCAGACACGTGTCATCATCACATGCTGCTGACATTACACGTTATTGCTTATGTCTGCGTCGCGACGCGCACAACTTCACGCGTCGCGACTCCGAGCCAATAATCCTGCCGACAGCCACGTGTCAAGATCCTGTTGAATCAACGATGCATCGCGACACGCAAGTGTTTTGCGTCGCGACGCGCGATGCAGAATTTTACCTATAAATTGAAGCTGAAATCAGAAGGAAAATTCATACCTCTTCTAGGGATTTCCTTAAGAATACTAAGAGGATTGTATCTTGTTTCTTTATTTACAGCTTTCTGTATTTAATTTTTTATTTTAAGCAATATTTCTTTCTTTATTTTACTTTTCAGTCTTTATTTTACTTTTCAGTATAATGAGGTAACTCCCCTCTGCTGGGGTGAAAAGTTTAGCTTTTATTACTAATATTTAGATTAATCTCCCTTAATTATAATATATAAACTATTTTAAAACCTGAATTAATGGGATACCGCCTTTATGGTCGATTGGACTTAAGTAAATTGATTTTAACCTGACTAAATTGGATACAGCCTTTATGGTCAGTTGGAATTAATCATAAATCTAACTTAATCAGGATACCGCCTATATGGTCGGTTGGTAATGTCATGCAAAGTTTATATATTATAATAAGAGAGATATCTAAATTAGAAGTAATAAAAGTGGATCATTTAACCCCCATCATTTTCTTTATTGTTTATTTTATCTTTTTATTTTCCACTTTTACTTTATGTCATTTACTTTATTTATGTTTTTATAGTCCTAGATATGTGTGGTAACTAAACCCATTATCTAGGGTTGTGATAAATTCCAATATCACCGGTTTATAAGTGGTAATTTTATGTCTTGGGTAATATAAAGTTTATTTATTGAAGTCTTAAGCTTAATGCTTCTTGTTAACTAGCCATTAATAAGATTGATTTGGTAAACTTAAAATGAACTTAGAAAAAGATTTTAGGTTTAGCCTTAGACTCAATAGCTCAAAATCTCACTTCGGTGCAAATGACTCTTAGGTAGATTTCCTTACAGGATAGGAATATACCTGTCAGACGGGGGTAGCCATAATTGGAACTTAATCTTAATGAATTCAGGTAACTTGGTTGACATAAGAATATGATTAATTGGGTTATACTAGGTGTTTGCATCTGACCATCGGAAAAGGCTTTTGCATAAATTTGTGTTCCAGGCTAATAAACCAATATATTGCACAAATGTGGGATAACCACTTCATCTTTAAAAGATATTGGAAGGATTCACAACCCTAGATAATTTTATAATATTGAATTTTCCTTTGAGTTACATTCGCACTGTTTTATTTACTTGTTTTAGTTCAAAATCACAATCCAATCAACAAACCAATCTATTAGGTACTCGTAAATATTTAACTTCATAAATTGATAGCTTAGGTATTAAGTCATTAAAGGATCGATACATTTTATACTACTTGAGCGATACATGCGCTTGCGTTACGTGAGTGATTTCACCGATCAAGTTTTTGGCGCCGTTGCCGGGGACTTATTTATTTTTACTTGTATCTTATTTATTTTTACTTATTATTTTTGTTTTCTTATGTTTCAGGTTCTCAGATACTACATGAGAAGAACCAGAAGCTTTGAAATCCGACCGCTTGACCCAGAAATTGAAAGAACCATCAAACAGTTGAGAAGGGAAATACGTGAAGGTCAAAAAGCACTGATCAACATGGAACCTGAACCTTTGGAAGTCGTACCACCAATTCCCATTCGAGACAGAACTATTCCGGTGGTTGACAGTTCTATTTCATGCATTGTACTTCCTCCTTTACCAGCAAATGCGTGTGACATCAAAATATGCATTCAGATGATACAACAGTCAATTCAGTTTGAGGGGAATGTAACTGAAGATCCTAATACCCACATCAGCAACTTCCTGGAAGTTTACGGCACTTTCAATTACAACCGAGAGGCTGAAGAAGCAATGAGACTGCGTGCCTTTTCACATTCCTTGAAAGACAAAGCTAAGGCTTGGTTACATTCACTACCAGCAGGTTCCATCATAACTTGGAACACTCTAACCAAATTCCTTGCAAAGTACTTTCCCCCAGCTAGAACTGCAAAGCTGAGGAATGACATTACATCTTTTGTACAACATGACTCAGAATCCCTCTGCGAAGCTTGAGAAAGATACAAGGAATTGCACCGGAAATGTCCTCACCATGAGATTGCAAAGTGGCTACATGTCCAAACCTTTTATAATGGACTTTCTGGACTAATGAGAACCACAATTGATGCTGCTGCTGGAGGAGCTTTAATGGCAAAAGGAGAAGATCAGGCTTGGGACTTAATTGAAGAAATAGCCAACAGAAAGAAGCATGATTCAACGAATAGCAGAAATCAATGAAGTCGGATCCAACACAGCAATGAATGCCAAGCAAATGCCTGGAAACACTTAGCACGCAAGTTGTAAATATTTCTGGTGCCATAAGTTTACCATATGGAGAAGCACTAGAGGCAAACCAACATGATGAGACGGCGAATTATGTCAACAATTTCAACAGACAGGGAAATAATCCATATTCCAATACCTACAACCCATGGTGGAGGAATCATCCCAAATTCGCATGGAATAATAATTCAGGGCAAAAAAACAATCCACCACCCGGATTCAAACAGCAAAACAAAGGCCAGGAGTGTGAAAATAACCAGAAATAAAAGAATTGCTTGCAGAGATGTTCAAAAAGCAAGAAGCCAAGTACAATGCTATGTTTCAAGCCCAAGCAGCATTCAATCAAAGTAAATCAGCATCTATAAATGCACTGGAAAATCAAATAGGACAACTGACTAATGCTCAGAGTTACAGATGTAGGAAACATTTTCCTTAAGCAGCGGAAACGGTATAGGCACACGGCTCGAACTTGAAAAAAATTTATGCCCTTCTCATTTGAATGTCGAATGCTACTGCTACCACCACTAAAATTTTTCTTTAGTTTCAGACAAAATTCCAGCTCCGAAACAGCCCCAGAATAGTCCTCGAACAGCCCGAATAGCCGGACAAAAACTGGACTGTTTTGGACTTGATTCACGCCCAAACGCACTATAGAAACAGCCCCTGAAATTTGTGGACTATGGCTGTGTTTTGGTTCTGATTTTTCAATTGAAAATAGCCCCAACACAACCCCAAAACATCACAAAATGTTCCTAAAAAAATTGGATTAAAACGAAACCAAACCGAGTTCCGTTTCGCCAAGTAAATGGGCGGCAATGAGCAAAAATAATGCTCACTGCCGTGAACCATAAGAAAGAGATGAAGATGAAGATTTGTTCGACACTACAAAGTTTTCCGAACTATATCTCGTTACCAACGGAAACTTGTGTGGGCAAGACTCACAAAATAATACCTAAACGCTTAAGAGATTTTAATCACACAATAACTTTTGTTATTTTATTTTTATTTATCTTCTTGTTATTCCTTTTGTTTTCTCAACAACTTGAGATGATTTGGAGAAGAAGAAGATGAAGGCTAGGGTTAGAATGAGAGGCTTAGGCAAAAAGAAAGTTAAATCTTCTTTTTATACCTAGGGTTATTTGTTTCCAAAACAAACAAAACCCTTACATATTCCCCCCTTCAATAATCGGCCAAGCAATGAGTTTTTTTGAATTTTTATAACAACAAATTTTCAATTACCATAATTGAAAAGATGTTACAAAATTAAAAGGTTATCACCTTTTGAAAGTGTAACCACCAAAAATATCCTTCAAAAACCCAAAATTTGGAATTCATATTTTAGCCTTATTAAATTATATCAAATATAATATAATTTTATTCATTTAATAATTATCATATAATTATTAAAACCATATATTAACTTTTAATATATAGTTCCAAGTGTGACAAATAATATTATTAATCATATTAATAATATTTATACATATGTGAATATATAATTGGACTTTCCAATTATACTAAATCCGCTATAGTAGATCGAGCTAGCACGTGGACCAAATGGACCTACGATTCCAAGCTCCAATCATCTCGAAATATTAATTAAGCTTTTAATTAAATATTCTGAATTATTAACTCCGGGTTATTCCACTAAAAACCCGAAGTTGCACTCTCGTTGCCGCAGATGATATATTAAGTCGAACCAAGTCGGTGTCCATCGATATAGTCACTACATATAGATTAACCCTTCACGAGTATCTCGTAATTAAAGTCGGGTCATAATGTCTGTTATACCCCTTTAATTATTTTTACCTTAAGTACCATTGATTCTCTAATGAACGATTTATTCATAACGATTATGAATTTAATCTTTCTATTCGTAATAGAAAGACTTGAGCGCTCTAACCGTTCAAGTACCGAATCAACCCTTAAGAAATATACTCCTATACTTCTCGCAAGAAGGAGTGAACTCCATGTCTATATAAAATGTTCCCAGCTACACAACAGACGATGCCCCCAAAGTACATAGCTATTGGTTGGGACTGCTACACCAACCTCACCTTTTTAAATCAAAGGATATAGTCTGCCATGCAAGAGTTCGTAGTACACTCAGGATTAAGATCAATCCATATATGACCATCTAGTAGATTGAAATGACTTTCTTTGTTTAAAGGATGTTATAAGAATGTCATTTCCATCTGGGTCCATTCCTATATGATCACATCATACAAGGTGCTTCCATTCTCATGTCTCTACATGGACGATCCCGGATCAAGGTCGCCATACAAATACAGAATGGACCGCAGCTATAGATAAACCACAAACAAAGTACCCGCTTTGTTTGCTCTCTTTGGATTATTTAAGATTACTAATTTCAGACTTAAATCCTCTAAGTCTAAAGGCACATAAGTAATCTAGGGTATTTCAAGATAATTTATAATATGCGAAATTAAACAAACACTTTGATAAATGAATAATGCATCATTTTATTTCAAAACACATAAAACTGTTTACAATTCATGTAGCTCTATGGCATACATCCCAATAATCTCCCACTTGCAGTAGAGCAAATGGGACATGTCACGTAATCCTAGACCATCTAGGTGACCTTCAAACATTTTAGCCGACAAGGTCTTTGTAAACGGATCAGCCAGGTTCTCTGCGGATGTAATCTTTGTGACGGTAATGTCTCCTCTATGCACTATCTTCCTGATGAGATTATATTTCCTCACTATGTGCTTTCCCCTCTTGTGGCTTCTTGGTTCTTTGGAGTTTGCCACTGCACCACTATTATTGCAATAAAGTGTGAGTGGTCTATCCATATTTGGAACAACTTCCAGATCTCCCAAGAATTTACGGAGCTAGACTACTTCCTTAGCTGCTTCAAAAGCTGCTACATATTCAGCCTCCATGGTGGAGTCAGAAATTCAAGATTGCATTATACTCCACCATACTATAGCCCCACCACCTAGGGTAAACACTGATCCAGATGTTGATTTCCTAGAA
This sequence comes from Zanthoxylum bungeanum, assembly GCA_019454045.1. Classification (NCBI taxonomy): domain Eukaryota; kingdom Viridiplantae; phylum Streptophyta; class Magnoliopsida; order Sapindales; family Rutaceae; genus Zanthoxylum; species Zanthoxylum bungeanum. The sequence goes on along the minus strand of SKCR01052065.1, from coordinate 7,677 downwards.
TCGACATATGTCTGAAAATCAGAATTCAAATATCCCATTAAGATCATATCCTCACCGGAATACACAAACATATAATCTCTCGTTCTCTTAAGATACTTGAGAATGTGTTTCACAGCCACCCAGTGATCCAATCCTGGTTTGAATGAAACCTACTGACTACTCCCACTGCAAAACAGATGTCCGGTATCGAGCATAACATAACATAACATAACATACATAAGACTACCAACTGCTGAGGCATATGAATATGTCTTATTTCCTCAACATCTTGAGGTGTCTTAGGAGACTTTTCCTTTGACAAATGAATTCCATGCCGATAAGGCAGATTGCCTTTCTTGGAATTTTGCATCCCAAATCACACAAGGATCTTGTCGATATAGGATGCCTGTGACATAGCTAACAGTCATTTCTTGCCATCCTGAAGTATATGAATCCCAAGAACATAACTGGCCTCTCCCAAATCTTTCTTTTGGAATTGGTTAGCTAGCCAGGTTTTCACGTCCGATAATATCTTTACACCATTCCCAATGAGTAAAATATCATCGACGTATAAAACAAGAAAAACCACATTCTCATCAATGACGTGCTTGTATACACAAGGCTCATCAATATTCTGCTCAAAATCATAAGACTTGATCGTGGTATCAATCTTATATTATGACTTGATCGAGATGTTTGCTTAAGTCTATAAATGGACCTTTGCAGCCTGCAAACCTTTTTCTCTTGACCTTGGGCTTTGAACCATTCTGGTTGTACCATATAGATACTCTCATCAAGATTTCCATTCAAGAATGTAGTCTTGACGTCCATTTGTCAAATTTCATAGTCATAATATGCGGCAATGGATAGAAGAGTGCAGATGGATTTGAGTATGGCTACTGGCGAGAAAGTTTCCTCATAGTCAACTTCCTCTTTCTGGGTATAACCCTTGGCCACTAGCCTAGCCTTGAAGGTCTGTACCTTCCCATTTACTCATCTCTTCCTCTTGTAGATCCACTTGCAACCTATGGGTTTCACCCTATCAGGTTGGTCTACAAGTTCCCAGACTGAGTTGGAGCACATAGACTCCATCTCTAGGTTCATGGCTTTAAGCCATTCCTCTTTGTCAGAGTCATCAATTGCACTACGATAAGTCAATGGATCATCTATACCATCACTAGATGTGACAACTTGTGCCTCTCCAACCCCAAGGTAGCGATCAGGTTGTCGTACAACCCTCACACTGTGCCTAGGTGGTAGATCATTCTGATGAGCTTGCATCTGATGCTCATATGTCGAAGATGCTATGTATTTGTCAACTGTTGTTGACGATGGTGTTCTGGTCGAACCAGCAAATAACTCCTCGAGTAACACTTTACTTCAAGGTTTGAACTCCCTCATATAATCCTCTTCTAGAGACGTAGCATTTGTCGATACAAATATTTTGTTATCATCAGAACTATAAAAGAATCCACCCCTAGTCTCCTTAGGATGGCCTATAAATAGGAACACCTGAGAACGTGGCTCTAACTTTGTAATCTTATTTTTCAGCACATGTACTGGACACCCCCATATGCGGAAATATCGTAAACTAGTTTTACGACCATTCCACAACTCTAAGGGAGTCTTAGGAACAGACTTAAATGGAACTACATTAAGGATATGCACTGCAGTTTGCAGGTAGTGAGCTATAACTAAACATAGATCTCATCATGTCTAGTAGGGTCTGATTTCTTCACTCTGCAATATCATTTTATTGTGGTGTTCTAGGTTCTGTAAGCTGGGATACTATCCCATGCTCAACTAAGAATTCCTCGAACTCTCTGTCAAGGTATTCTCCTCCACGATCTGATTCGTAGAGTTTTGATTGTATTACCTAACTGGTTCTCAACCTCAGCACGATACTCTTTGAACTTTTCAAAAGTATATGACTTGTGCTGCATTAGGTAAACATACCCATATCTAGAATAATCATCAATGAATGTGACGAAGGATTCATAACCACCTCGGACTGTTATATTCATCAGTCTGCAAATGTCTGAATGTATTAGCTCAAGCGGTTGACTGGCTCTTATACCTTTTCCAGTAAAAGGTCTCTTGGTCATTTTTCCTTCTAAACATGATTCGCAGACTGGTAAGTTCCGAGCTTTAACTGGTTTAAGGCTCCATTCTTTATCAATCTGTCTATCCGGTCAAGGTTGATATGACCAAGTTTAAGATGCCATAGATATGTGTCATTGTTAGAAATATTTGGCCGTTTAGTTTTAGGTTTCTCAACCTTAAATATTTCAGCGCTGAGCAGTGACCTATGTGTTAATGGTCTTAACACATACAAGTTATTTTTGAGTTTCATGTGCATATGGTTAATCCATTTCTACCAATAATAACTAAATTGTATTAAAAGAAACCGAATAACCATCATCCAAAAGTTTAGAAACAGAAATCAAATTCCTAAGAAAACCAGGAATGAATAACACATTGTTCAAATTTAAATAACTGTTATTTGTAAAATTTAAACTAGAAACTCCCACTGCTCTTGCTGAAACGGCATTTCTTGTCCCGACCCTCATGTTGTAGTCACCTTCAGCAAGGTCCCTCCATGAGTCAAGTAGCTGCAAAGAAGAACAAACATGGTTAAGGGCTCCAGAGTCAACAGTCCAGACAGATTTATCATCCTCCACAAATAGAGATTCGATAACGAGTAAATCATATTTACTTGTTTCCTTTTTCTCCTTCAGCTCAGCAAGGTATTTATGACAATTATTTTTCCAATGCCCATTCTTGTTGCAGTGAAATATTTTTCCTTGGGCTTAGCATCCTTGGAGCCTTTCTTGTTCTTCTTCTTCATGGGCTTTGCCTTAGCCTTCCCAGTGCTATTCTTCTTCATCTTTGCAGATTTAGAAGACTCGGCAACATTTGCCTCAGCACCGGACTTACTAGGATCCACAAACATGGACTCGTAATGGGTGAGCTCATTAAGCAGTTGGGTCAAAGTAAAAGTCAACTTGTTCATAACATAGTTGCTATTAAACTGTAGGAAACTCTTCAGAAGAGTTTCTATAATTATAGTAACCTAGCTACGCTCGTCAATATGAGCTCTATGGGTTTCAGCAATGTTGAGATAGGTCATCATCCTCAAGATGTGCTCTCGGATTGATGTCTCATCCTTCATCCTAGCAGTCATCGCTGAGACCATGGCCTCATGAAGTTGACGCTCCGAAGGCTGCCCAAACATGCCTTGCAATGACTCTATCATCTGAGATGGTGAAGCCATAGGTTCATGCTTTGTAGCAAGTAGCAAGTAGAAACAGACTTTCTCATTAGCTGCGACCCATTTCTGGTAGGTATCGCGCACAGCTTGGCAGCATTTCTGACCGGCTCGGGAAGAATCTCCTTTATCAGGATAAACTTTAGGTCTTCGCAGACCGGGATATCGTTCATGTTACTTTTCCACTTAACATAATTTTCTCCCGTTAATTTATCATTTGAGAGTATGGAAATAATTAGAGAAACCATGGCTGAAAAATAAAATAAACATGCATTTAACATTCATTCATTGCATATTAAAATCATCAATAATTTTGGCATAAAATTAAACTTGATGCATGAATCCATGAATAACGAATTAGAAACCTAAGAGAATTACTATGCCACAGAAATATATCATCCCATAAGTAAGTACCACCGTAGGGTGGGTCAAGTACTTGCATGATAGATCGAGACAATCTCAGTCGATTAATATATGCGGGAATAACTCTTATTCATATATTAAACAACTACCGTTTCATTCGATCAAGGAATTTTATTAATAGTTAATTATTCCTTTGTGAGTGTGACCCGCCGTTTCGGGATTCTTGGACTTAACGAGTGAAGTGCCACCGTAGGGTAGGTCAGTTCATAAGATACATCTAGAATCTCTATCCTCTCGGAATCCAAACCCGATATTGACCAAAAATGGACACCATCCGTACGGGGACGAAAGTAAATTCGTCTCGAGGTGCCTTTTGAATCTCACATTTACATACTGACAATGGAGATCGCGGGATATCTGGAAGTCACTTTTTTCTTTCCTTGGGCAGTATCTCTCAACAAGATTGATTTGTTTGGATTTTGGTCCATGATGGCCTTTTTATTGATTTTGACGATTGGATTTCTCTATGAATGGAAAAAAGGTGCTTTGGATTGGGAGTAATCACTAGTGATAGGGCAAAAACCGGGGGGAAGGACAAAGGAAAGAGCGATGCCTATATTAAATCAATTGATATACTGTCGCATATCCCTCTCTCACTCACTATTTTAAATTAAGGTTTTTATTTATAAAATATCTAATATTTTAATTTAACTAGTGTGAATAAATTTATGGCGGCTAAATCATAACTTTTATTTACACTAGTTCACCATTAGTGACCTAACCAATTTTAACTCTTAAAATTTATATCACTAATTATCCATTAGTCTCTACTAATTGTATTACTCAATTAAACTAATTTAATTAGAGTGATATTAGTGACATATTATATTTTAACTCTTAAAATATTAGAACACTAATAGGTTTGAAATTTTAGAATACTAAAATGGTCAAGATTTATATTAAATTATTTAATTAATCTTAGTGCGTTATAAAATCCAATGGTACGTAGAATTGTATCCCGAGTGCATACCATATTATCATCCATTCAAATTCGGCTATGTAATTTATGTCCGGGTTTCCATCTTATATACCATTGGAATTTATTTTGCACTTATTAAGCCTAATATATTAGAATTCAAATTTTAAACCATAAAACTAATTAATCAAATTAATTATTTTTCCATGCATATCATAATCTAATTAAACATTTTAAATCACATAAAATCATATTTCATGTCTATAATGACTATGCATCCAACGCATGTTATGGCATGTAAAATGCAAGAGTAGGCACCTTAAGCTATATGACATGTTATTCAAACAATTCGAATTAAACAAACATATAACATAAAAATATTTTGCATTGATCGGGCTATTATTTTTCCTATACTAAACTAATTAGTATAAAAATACCCAAGGCATCCATTGGTCTTCAAATCACGCTCTAAGGTGGTGTTGGCTCCTTTTGCGACTTCGGTGCTCTAAATTACAAGAATTGAAATTTTACATTGGAAAATAAAAATTACAACAATTGTAAACAATGGCCTTATGGCCTTACATCATGTAGACACTGCATTTTTGCATAAGCCCGATGATGAGCCTCGTATGGAGGCACTACCTGAAAAGTTGCAGAAGTTGTGAAAAAAAACAAATGCCGGAAGGAAGAAAAACCGCCAAAATTAGCACCTCATTGGATTCGGACTCATTAGCCAGCCTTGGATTCGCTCAGCCGCTATTTCAAACCTTAACCTCGGTCAAGCCCCAAACACCTGCAACTGGCCCATTACCCTGCAACCCACACAGTCGGCCCATTAACCCATTCAACCCACCATGCACACACCCATAGGCCCATGAAAACCTCCTATGCACGCCCAAAGCTCCCCAAATAGACAAAATCCCATGCATTCCACATGCTAAAATCCCTTCATCAACACCTTCCAATTTAACAAGATATGAAAGCCCATGCAATCCATGCAAATCCCCTCATCAACACTTTCCATTTTAACAAGATTTGAAATCCCATCCCCATCAAATTAACAAGATTTGAAATCACATATTCACCAAATTTATAAGATCATTTCCCAAAATAAATTTCCAAAATAAACATGATTTGTTTCCTTATTTAGAGAACCCTCCAAATCATTATAAAAGAGAGACCAAATCATCAAAGTGAGAGAGCTTTGGACGACAATCATCATCAAAAAAACCCTTGGGGGCTTTTCTTATTCTTCTTCTTCTTCTTCTTATTCTTCTTATTCTTCTTCTTCTTCTTCTTCTTCTTCTTCTTCTTCTTCTCTTCTTCTTCTTCTTCTTCTTCTTCTTCTTCTTTCTTCTTCTTCTCTTCTTCTTCTTCTTCTTCTTCTTCTTCTAAGCTTGAAGTGAACTTGAGCAAAAAAACCTAGGCTCTCTCTCTTCTTCTTCTTTGAAACAGCAACAACACCAACAGAAAAACCCTAGAACAACACCATCACCGAAAAAATACAAACAGAAAATAGCCCAAAACCATGAACAACATAAAAAGCAAACAGCACTAAAATCGTAAACCAAAACAGTCCAAACAACAACCAACAAATAGCACCAAAAAAACCAAGAAAACAACGAACAAACCAACCAGCAAACAGTACAAAAACCGTGATCCAAAATAGCCCAAAAAAATAACCAAAATAGCAGCAAAACACAACCAAAATAGTAGCAAAAAAAGCAGCCAAAACAACCAAAAATATCAACCAGAAAATAGAGAAATAGTAAACTAGCAAAATAGTAAGCAGAAAACAGCGAAACATCAAATAGAAAATAGTAAAACAGCGAGTGAAACAGTGAACCAGAAACAGCGAACAGCGAACCGGCTTCAATTCTTCCAGCGACGGCCTAACGCACTTCTGAGAAAGAAACTTAAAAGGTAAGACCTGAGGGCACCCTTACCATATTTTTTTATAGTTCCGGACGATGCATGCCTGGCTGGACGTGAAATATGTGTAGCGATGCGGCACAAAAGTGGGGCGACGCTGTCCGAGCTCACGGCCCGTCGGGAGTACGGAGTAGCCCGCGGGGGACTAAACCGGAGAATAAATGGAGTCGCCACCTAATGTGAACTGGGAAATGATTTAAGGCCGTACTCACCCCTTGCAAGGGAAGGCCTCAAATCATTGGGTTCAGAATGGTCCCTTACTTATGCCAATTGTAAGGAATGGGTTTACACAATGATATAACCAAGTCTTATGTTGCACACGTAAGATAATTCAAAAAACACACGAATTTGCATACCCATAAACATTAATAGAAACAATGAAAGCATATTACATTAAGGAGTACAAGATGCGGTAATGATAATAATAAATGATCAAATGCGGAAAAGCGTCAATGAATAAATAACAAATAAATGGAGGTTAATCAGGCTTATGTGAGTATTTCTCGAGTGGTACGTGGCGTTGTATCACAACTACAGACCGCACTACCGTCCATTCGGATTCAGCTACGGAATTTATGTATGGGTTTCCAACCGGGTATGCCGCGTCTGGAACGACAAAATAAAATATATTAAAGGGTGACCTCAGGTCTTACCTTATAAGTCGCTTCTCGGGAGTGCATTGGGACGTCGCCGGAAGGGTTATGCTTCGTTGTTTTGGTTCGCTGGTTTGCTATTTCCGCTCGCTGTTTGGACTGCAATTTTGGCTTACTATTTTGAGTGATCTTGGGACTATTTTTCGGTGATATTGCTCACTATTTAGTGGATTATTTTGGGTTGTTGTTCACTATTTTTGGGGACTATTTTGTCTCGGTTTAAAAAGGGTAATTTTTGGTGGTTTTTGTGGACTGGTTTTGAGTTGTTTTGTACTGGTTTCGGTCCATTGGAGGGCTATTTGTCTTCACGTGGCGAGGACTTATGGGCTGTTGTGTTTGTTGTCTTCAGTTAGGGCTTTTTTGTTGCTTTGTTTGATCGGCTAAGGGTTTTTTGTTTTTAGTGGGGGCTCGGTGGAAGGCATTAAGGTTTGTTGTTTGTGCGCTGGATGTTTGTTTCTTGTTTAAGTGGTGGAAAATTTGTGTCGGTTTGGGCTTTATTTGGCAGT
>SKCR01052064.1:0-30743 GCA_019454045.1 Zanthoxylum bungeanum | reverse complement strand
CTTATTATGCTTTTAGAATGTATGTTTAAGGGTGTATGATGAGACCTAATCAAAGATAATTAATTGGTTGCCAATTACGTGAAAAACCCTCAATAAATATTAAGCGTTTTCCTTCCATTGAATGATTCATTCTCAAGATCCAAGATTGGCACTGGTTTGTTGGCCAAAGTCAAGACCTTTGTGCATCGCGGATGTGTTTGAATCATGGAGGCTTTGTTCCATATCGCATGTCTTGTCCAAGTTGTGATTTGTTAGCCAAAGTCAAGATCACTTTTTGTCCATCGACATCGATTACGAAGCTTTCCAAGGTCAATGGGTCCCACTTAACTGGAATCATTAAGTTTGTTGTGCCAAAGCCAATACTTAGTTGATTCAGAGGAAAAAGGTTAGGGAATATATCAGATATATTGGCATATATTAGATATATATTTCGGATGTGGATGTCCACCTACTGGATCTAGGAATTGGATGAGATCCAATTGATCTTAGAGATCTACCTAGTTAAATATCATACAGTTTGTTGGCCAAAGTCAAGGTTGTGTGTTCTTTAACGGGATCCTAGCCCACTAGGAAACTAGGTTTCCCGAGTACTCAACAGAGGGTTAGAGGCTCGCCGAAAAATAGTGGGAGGCAAGTATTAAATTTGCAATTTTGTTTAGATACTTGCCAATACGCGCTCATTTCATTTTTCGTCATTACATATATATTAGTTGGACTAATATTTAATTGTTGTTTTAAATTAAACAGTTGGACTGTATTCAAACTACTTCAAATTATAGTTGATTATATAATTGGATTATATTAATCAATATATTTGAATTTAACCAATCAAATTATACTTGATTATATAGTTAGACTGTAGTATTCATTATATTTAATTGCACCCGAAATCGTTGATTGGATAGTTGGACTATTGAAATCAAGATAACTAAAAGTTTAGCGTTTAAAACATAATCCTGGGTGAAAATGTCTTTAAACAACTTTAATTTTCAGATTGGGAATAATACCTCAGAATAGTTCTGGGAACTGAGGAGTTACTTTATTTGATAGAGAAACATCTCGGGCCTAAGCCCGGAGTTGCGCAAATAGTAGAACATGATCTTTGGAAGATTCATGTAATGATAACTTTAGTGCTCAATCCGTTATGCTTACCGCAATGACTCTTTAATTCCGTCATCAAAATTAAGGATTAGATCTTTATACCATGATGTTGAAATTAAAGGATCTTCAAAGATCTATTCTTAGATCTTAGAAGTACAAATTGCAAAAGAAGCTCTTTCACTCACGTATGTCAGAGGGTACATCTGTCGAGCACTAGGTGTCGCAGATGATTATTGACATCGATTAGCTAGGTTAGCTGGGCATTACCTACGTGTCCGAGACTACCAAAGATTTGATCTTATAGTCTCTACCCGAAAGCTGGGGCAGGTTTATTTTGAATCAAGAGTAAACTCTTAGAGAGTTGATGGCTATGCTCAAGGAGGCAAAGCCAGATCTTCTAAAAGGGGCAAAGGCAAAATCATCACAGTCTTCTTGGAAGACAAAGGACATATCCCAAGATGTCTGCCTAAACTGTGGCAAACGAGGTCACTGGATGCGTGACTGCCGTATGGATAAGGAATACATGAAGGAAGAAAAGGCAGGGCAAGGCTCCGGCTTCAAGTATGTTTGTCATAAACATGTTCACTATTAGTTTCAAAATTAGATTTTTGATACTATGTGTGTTGTACATATATATGTACTGATATGCGGAATCTGCTGATTAGCAAGAGACTGACTTCAGTTGAGATCGACCTGCGAGTGGAAACGGACGAGAGTCGCTGTTTTAACCGTAGAATCATAAGTTTAGGAACTACCCTTTAGGTATGTACTTAAATTAGGAAACTGTTATAATGTACATAGTTTGACTAGAAACATTATCTCTATATCAGAGTATAACTCGTTGCGGGTATACCTTTATATTCTAGAACACTAAGTGTTTTATTTTATAAAGATGATATTGAGATAAACACATTAGATGTGAATAACAATATTTATATTTTGAATATAAATGAATCTCAAACGTATGATATGACAAACAAATAGCTCAAACTGGATAAATCAGTTGAGACTTATTTGTGGCATTATTGTTTGGGACATATTAACAAGACTCGTATATCCACACTTTCGAAGAGTGGGTACTAAGACGGATTTGATTCTAATAAAATGATGTCTACGAATCTAATTTATTAGGCAAAGTGCCTAAAACACTTTTACTTGGTAAAAATGCAACTGCCACCGATCTGTTAGCCCTCGTTCATAGTGACGTAAGTGGGCCCATGTCTAGCTAGGCTAGAGGTGGATATGAACACTTCGTAACCTTTACGGATGTGGCATCGCGTTATGGTTATGTGTTTCTTGTGAAACATAAATCAGAAACTTTTGATAAATTCAAAGAGTTTCGACCCGAAGTATAAGAACAGATCGGCAAGAGTATTAAAACATCACGATTGGACTGTGATGAAAATACTTAAGCAATAAGTTTCTCAATTAATTGAAAGAGTATAGTATTTTTTCAATATGGACTCCTCCCAGAACACCTCAATTGAGCGGTGTGTCCAAACGGAGAAACCTAATTTTTTTGGACATGATAAGGTTAATTATGAGTCGCTCTGAGCTACCATTTTCCGTCAAGGGATACACATTAAACAGAGTAATACTTATTTTGAATAAGGTTCCATGAAAATCTGTTAGACATACTTCATATTAGATATGAACAGGAAAAAAACCGGGTTTTCTCATTCCTGATGATTTGGGAATGCTGGGCATATGTTTGGATGATACCAAACAAAAAAAAAACCCAAATCGGATAAGTGCCTAAATTGTAGGTTATCCTAGGGTAACCAAAGTATAGTACTTATACAACTCACAAGAGAACAATTTAATTGTTGCTCTCCATGCGATTTTCCTAAAGAGGAATACCTATATGCAGTGGTAAGTGGGAGGAAAGTAAAACTCGATGAAAATCAGAGTAATACTTCTCCAGGCACCGATTCCTTAATGGAACACAAACAGTTCATCAGGGATGAAACTGTACCACAATCTTCGAATACACAAGAACCGCGTAATTCGGAGAGAGTCAGAAAACAACCTGGGAGGTATGTGTTGGTTTATTCTAAGGTCCCAAGATCAAATCAAGACATGAAATAATGCGTGAATACATCAACGGAGGTAGCGGAATACTCACATTGATCGGTTATGTCGATTTGAAGACGAATCAAGGCCAAAAACGTACTGCCTTGCTCACGCCACTGCAACCAGTCCACTGCCCTGCAAAACAGAAATTTAAGTGAAGAAACGGAGCTCCTAGCTTCGTCGGATGGATCCCGTCTCATGGTCGAACCTCCCTACCACCTTCGCAAGACTTGTAAGTGTGCTAGCACTTGAATTTTCACCATGAAAACCCACTCTTGGCTTCCCTTATTCACGCCCAAACTGGTTCAAAACCAGTGAAGAATAGCCACACTTGGGCGTGAGAGAGATGAGAGAATTTGAGAGAAAAATGTGTTTTGTGTGATTAATTTTTGTTACCAAAAATCAATTTATATTTATGCCATAATATTCATTAAATTAATAATAAATTTATGACACAAATCATGCAATGGCTTAGAGTGTCAAACACTCAATTTCCATGCAATGACATTGAGTGCAATGTACACTATCACCATGCAATGCATTAGAATTAAATAATGCATAAATGACATGTGTCATGTGGGCCCCACACGTTTCCAAATGAAAGTGGCCCACGTGCACTCACGCGTTCGGGTTCGATATTTTCCGAAATACCGAGCTTACGTCGCGACGTTAATTCAATCGAATAATTGCGGCTACCGAAATTATTATTTACGTCGCTAACGAATTAATTCTAAATTAACTCGTTTGCCCGAATTAAAATCTAATTTTAATTCCGCGTCGAAATCTAATTTCGTCTAATATATCGAATATATTAATACATCGATTAATCCGAATTAATCGTTCTCTCTCTTTAGACGACATTTTATCCCGGATAAAACATCTCCGTTATTAATCCTAGATTAATTTTCTCTCTCTCTTCTTTATAATCCCAGATTATTCAAGAGTGCAAGTTGTGCGTCATCGGTGGATTATCGGGAAGCGACCCATGAGATCCCCGGATAATCTGGCAGTAAATACGGTCGTCGGAGTATCCGAATCACGTACGTACCAAGTACTACGTTCTACCGATTTACGAGACAAGGTCGACTCCTAGCAAAGCACCAAGTCTACCTAATTCTCCGGACATATCCATTAAAGAATATCTAGATCTGTATCAAGCGTAGTATACTAATGTATTGTGCGTATCGGCCCAGTATCGGATAATCACGTGCTAGGGCTGGGGCTGGATAAGTGTCTGCCCCGTCCGAAACACATATCGGATGTCTGGTAACTAGTCTCTATAATCGGATATTCATGACCTGGTCATAATATCACGATTGGATGCGCATCACTTTAAGAGCACTAATACCGTATCCTGCGTGACATCATCTCCATTATGACTGGAGTGACACTTCCGTCTTGACATCACATCCAATACACTACGATTCCTGATAAACCCAGAAGTGGTGTACTCAGAACCCGTTTAAAGTCCCCTACCACCAAAACCAAAGTCTATCGATTATCGTAAGTATTAGCGATGTAAGTCTCAGGTTAAGACCATACACACCTACCTTGATTTCGGCCTCCCATAGACACATAGTCATAATACCAATGGGATTCCGAGGGGTCTATCCAGAGCGAAGCTGTTTCCCGCGTACCGTCGGTGAAACACGACCTCCTATCGCACTTGCATAAGTATCCAATACTTATATATATGAGAACTATGCCGTTGTGCCCTCACAAACGCGCACAAGTGCAATACTAGCCTATTCCGCATTATCGATGTCCAGTCTCGATAATACTACGGCTAGGGATATTTATGATTAAACCTTCGGGGACTGATACTGTCTCATATCATTCTCAGTCCAGGTACTAATCATAGGGACCTCTCTTCATTTATATATCTATGGTGATCTAATCACAAATGATGAGAGTGCAATTTCCTTGTCACATAGTTAATTTGCTACAACAACACAATGATCTGTGCAAATAGTGACGCTATGGGTCATTTTTTCCAACAATCTCCCACTTGGCACATAGCCAGTCACTCGAGTGTCTAACACCCGAACTATGTACAATTCGCTCAAATTGCTGAGGAAAGGTTTTCGTCAGCGGATTTGCTTAATTATCGTCTGACGTGATTTACACGATCATCAACATCGCCACGATGTATGATCCGAACGAATCAGATGATATAGAAGTATATATCTGGATCGTTGATGAGACCTTAATTCTTTAGCCTGTGCTGACGCCTAGCTCAGCTGCTAACAGAATTATATCTAATCTAATTAGATTTATTATCGATCCAAATGGCTTCTATTGCTGCCTCAGCTGCAGCAATAATCCACATTTGTTGTTTATTCGGTAGCAGTTATCTTGCTCGGAATATTTCCAGCTCACTGTCCCGTTATTCAAACTTTATAGTACCGTAGTATTTAATCGTTTGGAAACTTGCAGTAGTGATCCCAGTCACTTCAAGTTCTCCATCTCCATAGTTTAAGACAACATCTTTAGTTCTCTCAGATACTGACAGATGTTCTTAATCTTTAATCCAGTGACTATCACTTGGATTAACTTGATCGTGACACCATATGCTCGAAGCGTATGAGACACCCTATCAAGTACATTTTAAATGTACAATTTCCCAGAGAGTGTTAACAAACTCCAAATCTATCCCAGTAGATCTTTATTCCTTGAATAAAGGTTGTTACTCCCCAGAATTCTACGGAGAATTTCTATGAAAGAATATCCATGAAAGCCAAGCTTTCACCAATTGTTTTATGGGAATTTAATTGTCAGTGCCCTCTCCCACTAACCTCCTTATATACACAAGAATTATTTCGTTTTGAGTCAAATCATAAACCATTATGATTATTTCAAAACGACAGTTCCAAGAACCTTATGCTTGCATTGATCCAAACATGGATCGAATAACCCGCAAACCTTGTTTGTCGGTTATATAAAATCGTCAGGATGTTGTAAATATCCTCCAAAAGGTTTCCTTTTCAGGAAAGCGATTTTGATCTGTAACTGACAAATTTCATAAATGAAATACGCAGTTATCAACAAGCATTTTCAAAATGGATTTACCATGGCAACAGGTAAAAGGTTGAACCGTTATTAACACAATGTTGATAACGATACCTTTTTCGTCAAAAGCCTAGCTTTGTACGTTGGTTTGTTTCCATCCATGTATGTCTTCCTTGAAGACGATTACAGTACCATTAGGCACAATGCCTTGTGGTACAACAACTAGTATCCAAAATAGTTGTTATACATGGAATCCACTTCGGATTCATGGCACTTTGCCATAATAGGAAGTCGATACCTCGTATCACTTCCTCAAAACGTAGTCGGTGGATATACCTTCATAAGATTGACATCTTTATGAGGTTAGATCAGAAACCCATACCCTAGGTTGTTTTCTGACTCTATCCGATCTACTAGTTTCTTGTGTATTTGAAGATTAATGGTATAGTTTCATCATAGATGAACTATTTGTGTTCCATTAAGGACTTCGTGCCTTGAACAGTATTACTCCGATTTTCATCGAGTATCACTATCCTCCCACTGACCACTGCATATCGATATTCCTCTCAGGAAAAACCACATGGTGAGCAACAATCACATTGTTCTCATGTGAGATTTATAAGTACTATACTAAGGTTTCCCTTAGGATAACCTATATTGGCACTTATCCAATTTGGGTCCTTAGTTTGGTATCATCCAAAGCTATGCCTGGCATACTCAAATTATCAGGAATGAGAAACCTCGTTTCTTCCCTGTTCATATCCTATATGATATCTGTCAAACAGATTTATATGGAACCTTATTCTAAATAAGTTTGCACTGTTAATACATATCCTGTTGAAGGAAATTGTAGCTCAGAGCGACTCGTGATAAACCTTCATGTGTCCAACAAAAATTCGGTTTTTGGTTCGGACACACCGTCTAACTAACGTGTCTCGGGAGGAGTCCTCATATGAAAGAATACCGTACTCTTTCATTTACGTATGAAACTTACTGCTTAAGTATTTTCCATTACGGTTTTACCGTGGCGGAATAATACTACAGCCGATCTGTTTGTCTACTTCGTGTCGAAACTCTAAAGTTTCCGATCTGTGTTCTTCAAAAGAAACACATAACCACAACGTGATGTCACATCCGTTAAGGTCACGAAATATTCATGTTCACATCTAGCCTAGCTAGATATGGGCCCACTACTTCACCATGAATAGGGCTAACAGATCGGTGGCCCTTTTACTATTACAAAGTTAAATAGTATTTTAGGTTTCTAACCTAAAAAAAAACTAGATTCGTAGACTTATTTGAATAGTCAAATCAGTCCTAGTACCCACTCTTAAAACGTGTGGATATACGAGTCTTCTTTAATTGTGTCCTAGACAACAATGCCACAAATAAGTCTCTATTGATCAAATCAATTTGAGCTAGCTATTTATTGTCTTTATATGTTTGAGATTTTATTTATATTCAAAATATAAATTCTGTTATTTACATCTAATGTATTTATCTCAGTATCATCTTTATATAATGAAACACTTAGTGTTCTAAAATATAAAGGTTTTATCCGCAAGGATTAAACACTGATATAGAGATAATGTCTCTAGTTAAACTAGTTACAAACCATTCCTAATTAAGTACATACCCAAAGGGTAGTTCCTAAAGTGTAGTTCGTATCTGCGGTCGAACAGCGACTTTCGTCCCGTTTCCAATTCGCCAGGAAGAAATTCGGCTTAGCCAGTATCCAGCTCACAGCGGATTCTGAACGTCAATACATATATGTATTATGTACCACACTAAGTATTTAAAATCCAATTTCAATACTAGTAGTAAACATAACTTTGACAAATATTTTTAAAGTTAGAGCCTATCCCTTCTTAATTCCTTCGTGTCTTCCATATCACAATGGTAGTCACTTTGGGATATGTCAATTATCCTTTTCAATATTTCACAAACCTTTGGCCAAGCCTTGGGTTTCGGAATATCGAAACGATGGCCACCTTGTGCTACATGCCCAATTGCAAACTTGACTTTTCTCCACTAGAATAGTCAATTATCTCCAAGAATTATTAATTGCAATTTTAATACTTTTAAATCTAAAGATAGATTTATTGTAAGTATATAATTAAGCACTAAAGTCATCATCACATAAATCTTCCAAAGACTTTATGCTCTACTATTTGCTTAATATGGGCTTAGTAATAATAAGTTATTTATCAAATAAATTAACCTATTATTAATTCCCAATTGAAAATTAAATCATTTAAAATATTTAATCCAAAGGATTATATTTTTTAAATATTCAACCTTTCAATTCTATCTAGATTTTAATAGTCCAACTATTTAATCAATTTTAATAAGGTACTATTTATTATAATGATTACAATAATCCAATTTATTTAATCAACTATAATTTTAATATTGATTACTATAATCCAATTATAAAATCAACTATCATTTTAATTCAATTATATTGATTACTATAAGCCAATTATAAAATCAACTATATATTGAAGGATTGTATATAGTCCAACTATATATATAATTAAAAAACAACATAAAATATTAGTCCAACTAATACTTTTAATAAATATGACGAGTAAAATAAAATGAGCGTGTTCAGCGAGTATTCGAACGAATGTTGCAAATTCAAATTGCCTCTACACTATTTTTCGTCGAGTCTCTAACCCTCTGTGGAGTACTCGGGAAACCGTGTTTCCTAGTGGGCTAGGATCTATTAAATAACACACAACCCCTGACTTTGGCCAATAAAAACCTGTATGCTATTTAACTAGGTAGATCTCACAGGATCAATTGGATCTCATCCAATTCCTAGATCCGGTTAGGTGGACATCCAAGTCCGAAACATATGTATAATGTCAAGGTATCCAATACATTTTCCTAACCATATCCTCCGAATCATCTAGGCCTTGGCTTTGGCCAAAAACAAACCTAATGATTCCAGTTAAGCAGGACCCATTGACGAGGAAGGAAAGTTTCGTAATCAATGTCATTGGACAAAAAAGTGATCTGACTTTGGCCAATAAAAATCACGATTTGGAAAAGACACCGATATGCAACACAAACTCTCATGATTCAAGTACATCTTGATTGACAAAGGTCTTGACTTTGGTCAAAAACAACCAATGCCAACTTCGGATCTTGAACAAGAATCATTCAATGGAAGGATATTTGCTTAATATAGATTGAGGGATTTTCGCGTGCAAAATTGGCTACCAATTTAATTATCTTGTTAAGGTCTCATCATCATACACCCTTAAACATGCATTCTAAATACATAATAAAGCGAGTATGAAATAAAATAATAATGATATGCGGATGGATACTTAACACATTGATCCTAGATCAAATCTCTCCCTTTCTCACTCAAGCTAGCACTTGTACTACTTCTACCCGTTACACTACACTTCTAAAGAAACCTCATATATAGAGGGGAATAGGTGAGAAGAGAATACAAAGAGAAAGAAGGTGATAAGGCTGGACACGCAGGTCCAATTTAATAAATCGATTTATTACAACAATTTCTAAAATTGCCCACCCGACTAATATCCATCCGATATACATTATTCATTCAACACAACCACGTATTATCACCACATAAGCATGCTATCAATCAATCTAATCAAAATAATTAATCTGATAATTAAGTGATCATCCAATGTTCAAACAACGATTTGATTTTGTTCGAGTCAAACTCGTTTTTGCGAATAAGTACTTAAAGTACGAATTCATGAATTAAATAAACTACAGTCATTAAATCTAATTTAACATGTATTTAATACTAATTCACTATTCAATTCCAAATTAAATATTACACTTATTTAATAAACCTTTTACGATTTAAATTCCAAATCTAATCGTAACGCGTCTCAAAGACCGATTAACGTCCAACGTCAATTCAATTAAAGTCCAATGGGCTTCTGATTGATTTCTTAAGGCGTGGACTTTTGGTCAACTCGGGTCAAACCGATAACCAAAGTCCAATCCGGGATTTACCCATAAGCCCATAAATCAATCTTGGCCCATTAGCCCAAATTGAACATTAAAGGTTCACTAGCCGCAATTGGGCTTTATGGTTAAGGTTTTGGGCCCAATTGGATCCAATCCACTTGGCCTAAACCAACTTGATAAATCAAGCCCAATAGGCCCAATTACAACTTTAAATTCTAATTTCCAAAATTAGGCCCAATTAATTAAATCCAAAAATCCAATTTTCACAATTTAATTACCAAAAGTGCATTATATGATTAATCAAACTAAATCAACATTTCCAAAACACTAAATTAGTCAATTAATCATACTTAATTTATTATTACATGTCAAACACACATAATGAAAAATCAAACCCATTTACATGCTTTCATGATCTCGGCCAAGGAGGGATTTGTGTCCGATTGGTTTCGATCCAATCGAACCTACAATCGACATCAAACTCACCATCCAATTTGATTTTATTACACATCCAATGTCACAAAACCAAAATTCCCAAGACATTAAAGGGCTATTATATTCGGCCAAGGTGAAGCAAATTGGGAGTTTTGTTCAACTCAAAATTCAATCAAATTGACTTCAAATTAACATCATCCTTTATCATTATAACTCATCCAATGAATTAAAATGAAAAAATTCCAAGAACTCCAATATGACTTTACATTCGGCCAACATCAATATTTTGGGGAAAATTATTCCAAATCAATTTTCAACAAATTGGTCCAACCAAAATGCAAAAAACATGTTATAAGCATACTCAAACAAGCAATTTATTCAAATCATGCTCAACAAACATTTACCCAAATTTTAAGCCCTACAATTTTCATGCTTGCAACATTAGCTCTTGATGCCATTGTTGGTTTATTCTAAGGTCCCAAGATCAAATCAAGACATGAAATAATGCGTGAATACATCAACGGAGGTAGCGGAATACTCACATTGATCGGTTATGCGATTTAAAGACGAATCAAGGCCAAAAACGTACTGCCTTGCTCACGCCACTGCAACCCGTCCACTGCCCTGCAAAACAGAAAATTTAAGTGAAGAAACGGAGCTCCTAGCTTCGTCGGATGGATCCCGTCTCATGGTCGAACCTCCCTACCACCTTCGCAAGACTTGTAAGTGTGCTAGCACTTGAATTTTCACATGAAACCCACTCTTGGCTTCCCTTATTCACGCCCAAACTGGTCTCAAAACCAGTGAAGAATAGCCACACTTGGGCGTGAGAGAGATGAGAGAATTTGAGAGAAAATGTGTTTTGTGTGATTAATTTTTGTTACCAAAAATCAATTTATATTTATGCCATAATATTCATTAAATTAATAATAAATTTATGACACAAATCATGCAATGGCTTAGAGTGTCAAACACTCAATTTCCATGCAATGACATTGAGTGCAATGTACACTATCACCATGCAATGCATTAGAATTAAATAATGCATAATATGACATGTGTCATGTGGGCCCCACACGTTTCCAAATGAAAGTGGGCCCACGTGCACTCACGCGTTCGGGTTCGATATTTTCCGAAATACCGAGCTTACGTCGCGACGTTAATTCAATCGAATAATTGCGGCTACCGAAATTATTATTTACGTCGCTAACGAATTAATTCTAAATTAACTCGTTTGCCCGAATTAAAATCTAATTTTAATTCCGCGTCGAAATCTAATTTCGTCTAATATATCGAATATATTAATACATCGATTAATTCGAATTAATCGTTCTCTCTCTTTAGACGACATTTTATCCCGGATAAAAACATCTCCGTTATTTTAATCCTAGATTAATTTTTTCTCTCTCTTCTTTATAATCCCAGATTATTCAAGAATGCAAGTTGTGCGTCATCGGTGGTGGATTATCGGGGGAAGCGACCCATGAGATCCCCGGATAATCTGGCAGTAAGAGTAAATCCGGTCGTCGGAGTATCCGAATCACGTACGTACCAAGTACTACGTTCTACCGATTTACGAGACAAGGTCGACTCCTAGCAAAGCACCAAGTCTACCTAATTCTCCGGACATATCCATTAAAGAATATCTAGATCTGTATCAAGCGTAGTATACTAATGTATTGTGCGTATCGGCCCAGTAGTATCGGATAATCACGTGCTAGGGCTGGGGCTGGATAAGTGTCTGCCCCGTCCGAAAACACATATCGGATGTCTGGTAATAGTCTCTATAATCGGGATATCATGACCTGGTCATAATATCACGATTGGATGCGCATCACTTAAGAGCACTAATACCGTATCCTGCGTGACATCATCTCCATTATGACTGGAGTGACACTTCCGTCTTGACATCACACCAATACACTACGATTCCTGATAAACCCAGCAGAAGTGGTGTACTCAGAACCCGTTTAAAGTCCCTACCACCAAAACCAAAGTCTATCGATTATCGTATGTATTAGCGATGTAAGTCTCAGGTTAAGACCATACACACCTACCTTGATTTCGGCCTCCCATAGGACACATAGTCATAATACCAATGGGATTCCGAGGGGTCTATCCAGAGGCGAAGCTGTTTCCCGTACCGTCGTGTGAAACACGACCCCTATCGCATTGCATAAGTATCCAATACTTATATATATGAGAACTATGCCGTTGTGCCCTCACAAACGCGCACAAGTGCAATACTAGCCTATTCCGCATTATCGATGTCCAGTCTCGATAATACTACGGCTAGGGATATTTAATGATTAAACCTTCGGGGACTGATACTGTCTCATATCATTCTCAGTCCAGGTACTAATCATAGGGACCTCTCTTCATTTATATATCTATGGTGATCTAATCACAAATGATGAGAGTGCAATTCTTGTCACATAGTTATTTGCTACAACAACACAATGATCTGTGCAAATAGTGACGCTATGGGTCATTTTGTCCAACAGTATGGGTTTCTGATCTCACCTCACGAAGATGTCAATCTTATTGAGGAATAAGAACTGGCTACGTCTGAGGAAGTGATACAAGGTATCGACTCCCTATTATGGCAAAGTGCCATGATATCCGAAATGGATTCCATGTATACCAACCAAGTTTGGACACTGGTTGTTGTACCGTAAGGCATTGTGCCTATTGGTACTATATGAGTCTTCAGGAAGACAAACATGGTTAATTAGTGTATTAGCCATAATTAATTAGTCAAATTAACATTTCCAAAATACCAATTACACTAATTAATCATGTTTCCATCATCAACACATGTCCAACATTATTGAATCAAAAAATCAATTCATTTCCATGCTATACATGTCACGGTAATTTAGGGTTTTTTCAAATCCGATTTCGATTTTAATCCAATTAAATCCTAAATCAATTTATCCCAAGTCTTTCAACTCATCCAATGATCAAAAAACAAAAAATCACCATGACTTTAGGGCATCATCAACTTTCGGCCTAGCCAAAAAATTGGGGGAAAAATAATCCAATTCAATTTTCATCAAATTGATCATGCATAACTCTAAGTTATCACCATTCAAGCATACTCAATCAAACAATTTCATCAAATCATGCTCAAATCAATTTTACCCAAATTTTACCCTAAATCAATTTCATGCTTAATCAAGGCTCTGATACCATTGTTGGGTTTTTTAGGTCAAACCAAGATCATATTAAGCGATGAAAAGTGCGAATACAACAAAGTAAAGTTGTGGAAATACTCACTTTGATCGGCTTTGCGATGCGAAGAACACAAAAAATTTTCCTTGAAGCTCTCGGCCAAGGTCCCTTGATGTGCTCCTTATGTTTCGGTCAACCCCATTTGTTTGCTCCAAGCACCAAGATTTGTGAATGATGATTCCATGCTCATGAATGGGTTTCCCTATCACCTTTGTGAGACTTCTTGTGTGCTAGCACTTGTGAAAATTTGAAACAAATCTTCCAATTTTCCTTCTTTAAATTCGGCCAAGCCCTAGAATTTTTTAGAAGACAAATTTGCTCTTTTGCCGTTAGGGAGAGGGAGAGGGAGAGAGGATGATGTTGTGTTGGTTATGTTTGATTTCAAAAAAAAAAATAGGATTATTCAATTTCCAAAATTGGTACAAGGCATTAAAGCCTTCCAACAACTCATATCACTCACAAAAGTGACATCCATCACATCACTCAAAGTTGATGTGACTTCCATCACTTGAATGACTAATAATGTGACGCGTGACGTGACTTGTGGGCCCCACTTGATTCAAAATACGAGTGGTCCCGCAAACACTGCCGGGCTCGGGTTCGTTAATTCTGAATTAACAAATTTTCCATTGCGACGTAATTAAATCAAATTTAATTAAATAATCCTAGCAAAATTACTATTCACATCACTAGCGAATTAATTCTAAATTAACTCGTTCGCCCGAATTAAAATCTAATTTTAATTCCGCGTCGAAATCTAATTTCGTTTAATATATCGAATATATTATTTTATCGATCAATTCCAAATTAATCGTTCTCTCTCTTAAATAGTATTTTATCCCAGATAAAATATCTCAGTAATTTATCATAGATTAATTTTCTCTCTCTACTTATTAATCCCAGATTAATAATGTACGAGTCATACGTCATCGTTGAATCTTTGGGAAGCGACCCATGAGATCCCCGGATATGTTGGCAATAAATCCGATCGTCGGACTATCCGAACACGTACGTACACAGTACTACGTTTTTACCGATTTACAAGACATGGTTGGCTTCTAGGAAAGCACCGTGCCTAACCAATTCTCCAGAAATATTCTTAAAGGAATATGTAATATGTATCAGGCGTAGTATACGTAGTATTGCTTATTGCGATCCAATATCGGATGTCACATGCTAGGCCTGGGGCAGGAATTGTGTTTGCCCCGTACGAAGTACATATCAGATCTCTTGTAACTAGTCTCTATAATTGGATAAACATGACCTAGTCATATTATCCCGATAGCTGCAGCATATAAGAGCACCAGTTCCGTATCCTTCGTGACCATCATCTCCATATAACTGAAGTGATACTTCTATCTCGACATCACACCCAATACACTACGATTCTCAATATACCCAGAAGAGGCGTACACATAACCTGTTAAAGTCCTGGACGACCAAAACCAAAGTATATTGATTGTCGCAAGTATTAGTGATGCAAGTCTCAGGTTAAGACCAAATACACCTACCCTGATTCGGACTTCCATAGACACATAGTCATACCACCAATGGAATTCCGAGGGGTCTATCTAGAGCGAAGCTGTTTCCGTACCATCGTTAAAAACAACCTCCTATTACACTTGCATGAGTATCTAATA
Source organism: Zanthoxylum bungeanum (assembly GCA_019454045.1). Lineage (NCBI taxonomy): Eukaryota > Viridiplantae > Streptophyta > Magnoliopsida > Sapindales > Rutaceae > Zanthoxylum > Zanthoxylum bungeanum. Next base: position 15,288 of record SKCR01052064.1, on the reverse strand, counting down.
CCCAAATATATGAGAACTATGTCGTTATGCTCCCATAACACACACAAGTGCAATACTAGTCTATTCCGCATTATCGATGTCCAATCTCGATAATACTACGACTAGGGATATTTTAATGATTAAACCTTAGTGGATTAATACTGTCTCATATCTGATTAATCCGGAACTAATCATATTGACTTCTATCATTTATATATCCCGGTAATCTAAATACAAATGATAAAAGAGCAATTTCCTTTTGTCACATAGTTAATTTGTACAACAGCACCATGTTCTGTACAAATAGTGATGTTATTGGTCATAATTGTCCAACAAAGGTTGTGTGTTATTTAACGGGATCCTAGCCCACTAGGAAACTAGGTTTCCCGAGTAGTCAACAGAGGGTTAGAGGCTCGCCGAAAAATAGTGGAGGCTAGTATTGATTTTTCAATTTCGTTCAAATACTTGCCAATACGCGCTTTCAAAATATTTCATCATTTTATATATTTATTAGTTGGCTAATATTTTATTATTTTTATTGTAACAGTTGGATTGTACCCAAAAATCGTTAATTGAATAGTTAGACTATTGCAATTAAGATGGCTGGAAAGATGAACGTTAGGGACATTATCATGGGTGAAAATATCTTTAATAGTGCGAACTTTCCTGACTGGAATATGAACCTCAGGATTGTCTTGGGGGCCGAGAATATGCTCTATACGATAGAGAGACCTCTCAGGCCTAAGCCTGAAATTGAGCAGCCGCTTGAGCTTAATCTTTGGAAGACTTAGAGTGATGACAACTCAACTACTCAATCTGTCATGCTCGCTGCAATGTGTTGGACAATTATGACCCATAGCGTCACTATTTGTACAGATCATGATGTTGTTGTACAAATTAACTATGTGACAAAGGAGATTGCTATCTTATCATTTGTGATTAGATCATCTTAGATATATAAATGATATGAGGTCCCTATGATTAGTTCCTGGATTGAGAATGATATGAGACAGTATCAGTCCACAAAGGATTAATCATTAAATATCCCTAGTCAGAGTATTATCGAGATTGGACATCGGTAATGCGTAAAAGACTAGTATTGCACTTGTGCACGTTGTGAGGGCATAATGGGTATAGTTCTCATATATTTAAGTATTGGATACTTATGCAAGTGTAGTAGGAGGTTGTGTTTCACCGATAGTACGGGAAACAGCTTCGCTCTGGATAGACCCCCTCGGAATCCCATTGGTAGTATGACTATGTGTCTATGGGAGTCCGAAATCAGGGTAGGTGTATTTGGTCTTAACCTGAGACTTGCACAACTAATACTTACGACAATCAATATACTTTGGTTGAGGTCGTCCAGGGCTTTAACCGGTTCTGTGTACGCCAATACTGGGTATATTGAGATCGTAGAGATTAGAGTATTGGGTGTGATGTCAAGACGGAAGTATCACTCCAGTCATAGTGGAGATGATGTCACGTAGGATACGGTATTAGTGCTCTTAAGTGCTGCGCGGCCATCGGGATATTATGAGTAGGTCATGTATATCCGATTATAGAGACTAGTTACCAGACATCCGACATGTGCTTCGTACGGGGCAGACACGACTCCAGCCCCAGGCCTAGCACGTGACCATCCGATACTAGATCGATATGCACTATACGATGTATACTACGCCTGATACAGATCAATTATTCCTGTAACGATATTTCCGGAGAATGGGGTAGGCATGGCGCTTTGCTAGAAGCCAACCTTATCTTGTGAATCGGTAAAACTTAGTACTTGGTACGTACGTGTTCGGATAGTCTGATAACCGAATTTACTTCCAACATATCCGGAGATCTCATGGGTCGCTTCCCAATGATACACCGATGACGTATGACTCGCACTTTAATTAATCTGGGATTATTTTGATGAGAGAGAAAATTAATCTGGGATTAATTACGGAGATATTTTATCTGGGATAAAGTATCGTCTAAAGAGAGAGAGAACGCGATTAATTTGGAATTAATCTGTAAAATAAATTTAATAGCTAAATTTGATTTTTCTATTTAATTTATTCGAATGGGCTAAAATTAATATATCGGATATATTAATATGAATTGGATTTCATTACGAAATTAAAGTTGGACTTTAACGCGGAACGAACGAATTAATTTAGAATTAATTCATGAACGACGTTCGTAATATATTTGTGTCGCATCGATATTTAATTAAATTAGATTTAATTATTTAACGACGGAAGTTCGTTTAATCAGATTAAACGAAACCGAGCCGCGGCAAATGTTCGTAGAGATTTTGAATTTTGAATTGAAATATGTGGGGCCCATGAGTGGTTGGTGTACCTACCACCCAACTACCTTGTTTTACTTTTGGAAAACCATTTACCCACACCTACCAAGTTTAGGGTAAAAGGTGAAATGGTTTTACCTAAAGTATATAAACAAAATCTCTCTCTACACTTTGGTAACTATTATTATTCATTAGATGGATTTTAGAAAACCCTAGACAACTCTCTCTCCCCTTATCTCTTCTCATTTCACGCCCAAGGGGCAAAGAAACTCACTGGTTTTGCTGTCCAAAACGTGAACAGTGAGGGAAGCAGTTTTTGTGGATTTTGTGGCAAGATCCAAGTGCTAGTACACTTCTAAGAGGCATACGAAGGTGTTAGGGAAACCCACCCACGAGCCGGGAATCATTAGACGAAGATTGGAGCTTGAAATCTTGGATTCTTGAAGACTCAAAACTGAAATTTTTGAGCAGTGGACTCCATGCAGTGGGCGCACCTTGGAGGGCTGAAAAATGGTTTTGTTTGTCTTCAAATCGTCTCAACCGATCAATGTAAGTATTCCGCAACTTCTTTGATATGTATTTCACACATCTTCATGCTTGTTTTATGATCTTGGGACCTAGAATAAAACCATCAATGGCATCAAGAGCCTAGGTTCAAGCATGAAACTTTTAGGGCTTAAAATTAGGTATTTTGAATTTGAGCATGATTTTATGAAATTGGATGATTAAGTATGCTTAATACATGTTGTATTGAAGATTGATTGGATCAATTTAATGAAATAATGATTGGATCAATTTTTCCCCAAATATTCATGTTGGCCGAATACATTAGGTATTTTGGGATTCTTGGAATTTTTCATTTTGATTCATTGGATGTTGTTGTAATGATGTTAGATGATGTTAATTTAAGATTGAATTGGATTTAATATTGAATTGAACAAAATCCCCAAAATGTTATGATGGCCGAATATAATATGCCCTTTAATGTCTTGGTATTTTTGATTTTGAACATTGGATGTGTATGAAATCATTCGGGAGTTAATTCGATGTCGATTGTGTAATTAATTGGATTGAATTCAAATCGGACAAAATTATCTCCCTTGGCCGAGACTTGAAACATGTGTAAATGGGTTTGATTTTTCATTAATGTGTTGGACATGTGATGATGATGAAAAGCATGATTAATTGGACTAATTTGATGTTTTGGAAATATTGATTTGGGTGATTAATCATGATATACACTTTAGGTAATTAAATTGGAAATTTGGAATTTGGTAATAATTAATTAATTGGGCCTTAAATTTGATTTGGGCTTTTAAAGTTGTAAATGGGCTTATTGGGCTTTGTTGTACAAAGTTGGGTTTAGGCAATTAGATTGGATCCAATTGTGCCCAAAACCACTTCCTTAAAGCCCAAATGTGACTTATAAACCTTTAAAGTTTAATTGGGCCTAATGGGCCCTGAAATTGATTCTTGGCTTATGGGGTTACTCCTTGATTGGGCTTTAGTTGGCAAAGTCCATGCCTTGAAGAAATTAATTTAAAGCCCATTGGACTTGAATTAAATTGACGTTGGACGTTAATCGGGCTTTGAGACCCGTAATGATTAAATTTGGAATTGAAGTCGTAAAAGGTTATTAATAAGTGTTGTAATTTTATTTAGAATTAAATAAGTGAATTAGTATTAAATACATATTAAATTGGATTTAATGTTGTAGTTTAATATAATTCGAGAATTCGTACTTTGAGTACTTATTCGCAAAAACGAGTTTGACTCGCGCAAAATCAAATCGTTGTTTGAACATTGGATGATCACTAATTATCAGATTAATTAATTTGATTAGATTGATTGATAACATGCTTGTGTGAATACATGGTGGTATGAATGAATAATGTATACGGATGGATATTAGACGGGTGGGGGCAATTTTGGAAATTTTGTAATAATTCGATTTATAATTGGACCTGCGTGTGTGGAATCATTCTGACTTGTATTATTCTCTTATCCCTTCAATGATAAGAGTGTTAGAGAGTTATAAGGTGTAGAGTGTAGAAATATTGTATAATAGAGTGTAGAAGAAAAGGAGATTGATCTAGGATCTGTTGTAAGTATCCATCCATATATCTATTATTTATATTAGTATGATTTCTTTGAAGTGTAGTTTACGGGTAGAAGTAATACAAGTGCTAGTTTAGGCGAGATTTATCTAGGATCAATGTGTTAGTATCCATCCATATATCATTAGTATTATTTTCATATGCGCTTTATTATGTGTTTAGAATGCATGTTAAGGTGTATGATGATGAGACCTAAACAAAGATAATAAATTGGTAGCCAATTTGCACGCGAAAAACCCTCATCAAATATCATGTGTTTTTCCTTCCATTGAGTGATTCTTACTCAAGATCCGAAACTGGCATTGGGTTGTTGGCCAAAGTCAAGCCCTTTGTCCGTCGAAGATGTGTTTGAATCACGAGAGTTTTGTTCTATATTGGTGTCTTGTCCAAGTTGTGGTTTGTTGGCCAAAGTCAAGACCACTTCTTGTCCTTCGACATTGATTACGAAGCTTTCCATGGTCAATGGGTCGCGCTTGACTGGGATCATTAGGTTTCTTGTGCCAAAGCCAAGGCTTAGTTGATTCAGAGGAAAAAGGTTAGGTAATACATTGGATGTATTGGCATATATAAGATATATGTTTAGGATTTGGATATCCGCCTACTGGATCTAGAAATTGGATTAGATCCAATTGATCTTTGAGATATACCTAGTTAATTATCATACATTTTTTGGCCAAAGTCAAGATTGTGTGATATTTAACGGGATCCTAGCCCACTAGGAAACAGGGTTTCCCGAGTACTCAACAGAGGGTTAGAGGCTCGCCGAAAAATAGTGGGAGGCAAGAATTGAATTTGCAATATTCGTTTAATTACTTGGTCAATATAAATTAAAATGTTAGTTGGACTAATATTTAAATTGTTGTTTTAATAAGCAGTTGGACTGTATTATAGTTGATTATATAATTGGATTATAGTAATCAATATATTTGAATTAATTAATTCCAATTTACAGTTGATTTTATAATTGGATTATAGTAATCAATGTAATTGAGGTTAATTGATTTAAATTATATTTGATTGTATAGTTGGACTATAATAATCAATATAATACATAATACCACAAATCGTTGATTAAATAGTTGGACTATTAGAATCAAGATGAATGAAAGATTAGTGTTTAAAACATAATCCTAGGTGAAAATGTATTTAAACAACTATATTTTAAAATGGGAATAATTTCAGGATGGTCCTGGAAATAAATAATAAGTTACTTTATTTGATAAAATAACCTATTATGCCTAAGCCAGGAATTAAGCAAATAGTAGAGCATAATTTTTGGAAGATTTATGTGATGATAACTTAAGTGCTTAATTCGATATACTTGTCATAAATCTATGATTAGATTTAAGAAGTATTAAAATTGCAATAAATAACTCTTGGAGGGTTAAAGACTATTCTCGAGGAGATAAAGTCAAACTTTGCAATTAGGTAAGTGGCGCAAGGCGCACCATACTTCAATATTCAAGAAACCCAAGGCTTGGCCAAAGGCTTCTGAAATATTTCAAAGGGCAATTGCAAAATCATTATTATCTTCTGGGAAGATAAATGACATATCCTAAAGTGACTGCCGTTTGGATATGGCAGACATGGAGGAATTAAAGAAAGGGCAAGGCTCTGACTTTAAGAATGTTTGTCAATATTATGTCCATTACTAGTATTAAAATGGATTTTAAAATACTTAGTCTGGTACATAAATTATATGGATTGATGTTCAGAATTTGCTGTGAGCAGGATACTGACTTCAAGCTGAGATTAATCTACGAATCGAAAACGGGACGAAAGTTGCTGTTCCGACCGTAGATACCTAAATTTAGGAACTACCCTTGGGTGTGTACTTAAATTGGGAACTGTTATAATGTAACTAGTTTGACTAGAAACATGATCTCCATATCAGTGTTTAATCCGTTGCGGATAAACCTTTATATTCTAGAACACTAAAGTGTTTCATTATATAAAGATGATATTGAGATAAACACATTAGATGTGAGTAACAGAATTTATATTTTGAATATAAATAAAATCTCAAACATATAAAATGACAAATATATAGCTCAAACTGACTTGATCAGTAGAGACTTATTTGTGGCATTGTTGTCTGGGACACAATTAAACAAGACTCGTATATCCACACTTTCGAAGAGTGGGTACTATGACTAATTTGATTATATTCAAATAAAGTCTACGAATCTAGTTCATTAGGTAAAGTACCTGTAAACTATTTACTTGGTAAAAGTGATAGTGCCACGATCTGTTAGCCCTATTCATAGTGAAGTGAGTGGGCCCATATCTAGCAATGCTAGATGTGAATATGAATATTTCGTGACCTTAACGAATGTGGCATCACGTTATGGTTATGTGTTTCTTTTGAAGAACACAAATCGATAACTTTTGGAGTTTCGACATGAAGTAAACAAACAGATCGTCTAAAGTATTAAACCGTCGCGGTAAGACCATAATGGAAAATACTTAAGCAGTAAGTTTCAAACATACCTGAAAGAGTATAGTATTCTTTCAATGAGGACTCCTCCCGAGACACGTTAGTTTGACTGTGTGTCCGTACGGAGAAACCGAATTTTGTTGGACATGATAAGGTTAATCATGAGTCGCTCTGAGCTACCATTTCCTTCAACGGATATGCATTAACAGTGCAATACTTATTTAGAATAAGGTTCCATATAAATCTGTTTGACAGATATCATATTAGATATGAACGGGAAAGAAACCGGGTTTCTCATTCTTGATGATTTGGGTATGCTAGGCATATGTTTGGATGATACCAAACTAAAACCCAAATAGGATAAAGTGCCAATTATAGGTTATCCTAGGGGAAACCATAAGTATAGTACTTTTGCATCTCACGAGAGAACAATGTTATTATTGCTCACCATGCGGTTTTCCTAAGAGGAATACCGATATGCAGTGGTAAGTGGGAGGATGGTATAACTCGATGAAAATCGGAGTAATACTGTTCAAGGCACGAAGTCCTTAATGGAACATAGATAGTTCATCAAGGATGAAACTATACCATTAATCTTCGAATACACAAGAACCGCGTAGATCGGAGAGAATCAGAAAACAACCTGGGGTATTGGTTTCTGATCTCACCTCATAAAGATGTAAATCTTATTAAGGTAGACTAACCGACTACGTTTAAGGAAGTGATACAAGGTATCGACTCCCTTTTGTGGCAAAGTGCCATGACACTAGTTGATGTACCGTTAGGCATTGTGCCTATTGGTACTTAAAAGTCTTCAAGGAAGACATACATGGATGGCAATATACCAACGTACAAAGCTAGGCTTTTAGCGAAAGGTATCGTTATCAACATTGTGTTGATTACAGTTCAACCTTTTACCTGTTGCCACAGTAAATCCATTTGGATGATGCTTGCTGATACTGAATATTTCATTTATGAAATGTGTCTGTTAAAGATCAAAATCGCTTTCCTTAAACGTAAACTTTTTGGAGGATGTTCATAACATCCTGACGATTTTGTCGTACCTAAACCAGCAAACTAGGTTTGCGGGTTGTTCGATCCATGTTTGGGTTGAAGCAAGCATAATGTTCTTGGAGCTGACGTTTTGATGTAATCATAATGGTTTAAGATTTAATTCAAAACGAAAATAATTCTTGTGTATATAAGGAGGTTAGTGGGAGCGCACTGACAATGAATGTCCTGTATAAAATAATGATAATATATATCATTTCTTGGAAATGATATTCCCATAAAATAATCGGCGAAAGCTTGGCTTTCGAAATAATTCTCCGTAGAATTCTTAGGAGTAACAACCTTTATTCTAGGAATAAAGATCTATTGGGATAGATTTAAAGTTGTTAACACTCTCTGAGAAATTGTACATTTAAAATGTTCTTGACCTGGTGTCTCATACGCTTTGAGCGTATGGAGACATAATCAGACCAATCCGAGTGATAGTCACTAGATTGAAGTTAAGAACATCCGTTAGTATCTCAGAGAACTAAGGATGCTGTCTTAGTATATGGAGAAGGAGAACTTGAAGTGACTGGGATCGCTGTAGCAAGTTTCCAAACCGATAAAGACGACTATAAGTCACAAACGGTACTGTAAAGTTTGAATACCAGAACACTAAGCTGGAAATCTTCCAAGCAAGATACTGTTACCATATAAACAACAAATACGGATTATTGCTGCAGCTGAGGCAGCAATATAAGCCATTTGGGTCGATAATAAATCTAATTAGATTAGATATAGTTCTGTTAGCGGCTGAGCTAGGCGTCAGCACAGGCTAAAGAATTAATGGTCTCATCAACGATCCAGATATATACTTCGATATTCATCTGATTCGTTCGGATCATACATCGTGGCGATGTGATGATCGTATAAATCGCGTCATACGATAATCATGTAAATCCGCTGACGAAAACATTTTCTCAGCAATTTGAGCGAACCGTACATAGTTCGGGTGTTAGGCACTAGAGTGACTGGCTATAGGCCAAGTGGGAGATTGTTGGACAATTATGACCCATAGCGTCACTATTTGTACAGATCATGGTGTTGTTGTACAAATTAACTATGTGACAAGGAGATTGCTATCTTATCATTTGTGATTAGATCACCTTAGATATATAAATGATAGGAGGTCCCTATTATTAGTTCCTGGATTGAGAATGATATGAGACAGTATCAGTCCACAAAGGATTAATCATTAAATATCCCTAGTCAGAGTATTATCGAGATTGGACATCGGTAATGCGTAAAAGACTAGTATTGCACTTGTGCACGTTGTGAGGGCATAACGGGCATAGTTCTCATATATTTAAGTATTGGATACTTATGCAAGTGTAGTAGGAGGTTGTGTTTCACCGATAGTACGGGAAACAGCTTCGCTCTGGATAGACCCCCTCGGAATCCCATTGGTAGTATGACTATGTGTCTATGGGAGTCCAAAATCAGGGTAGGTGTATTTGGTCTTAACCTGAGACTTGCACCGCTAATACTTACGACAATCAATATACTTTGGTTGAGGTCGTCCAGGGCTTTAACGGTTCTGTGTACGCCAATACTGGGTATATTAAGATTCGTAGAGTAGTGGGTGTGATGTCAAGACGGAAGTATCACTCCAGTCATAGTGGAGATGATGTCACGTAGGATACGGTATTAGTGCTCTTAAGTGCTGCGCGGCCATCGGGATATTATGAGTAGGTCATGTATATCCGATTATAGAGACTAGTTACCAGACATCCGACATGTGCTTCGTACGGGGCAGACACGACTCCAGCCCCAGGCCTAGCACGTGACCATCCGATACTAGATCGATATGCACTATACGATATATACTATGCCTGAAACAGATCAATATATTCCTGTAAGGATATTTCCGGAGAATTGGGTAGGCATGGCGCTTTGCTAGAAGCCAACCTTGTCTTGTGAATCGGTAAAACATAGTACTTGGTACGTATGTGTTCGGATAGTCCGATAACCGAATTTACTGCCAACATATCCAGAGATCTCATGGGTCGCTTCCCAATGATACACCGATTGTTAGACAATATGACCCATAGCGTCACTGTTTTGTAAATGATATTGTATTATTGTACAAAATTAACTATGTGATAATGAAATTGCCTTTTGCCGTTTTGTAAAATTATTTACTTTGATATATTAATGGCAAAAGTCCGTATGATTAGTTTCGTATTGAGATGATATGAGACAGTATCAATATAAAAGGTTTAATCATTAAATATCCCTAGTCGGAGTACTATCGAGATCGGACATCGATAATGCGGAATAGACTAGTATTGCATTTGTGCATGTTGTGAGGGCACAACGGCATAGTTCTCATATATTTAAGTATTGGATACTTATGCAAGTGTGATAGGAGGTTGTGTTTTACCGATGGTACGGAAAACAGCTTCGCTCTGGATAGACCCCGCGGAATCCCATTGGTAGTATGTCTGCGTGTCTATGGGAGGCCGCATCAGGGTAGGTGTATATGGTCTTAACCTGAGACTTGCATCGCTAGTACTTGCGACAATCGGTAAACTTTGGTTTTGGTGGTTGGGGACTTTAACCGGTTCTGTGTTCACCACTTCTGGGTTTATCAGGAATCGTAGTGTACTGGGTGTGATGTCAAGATGGAAGTATCACTTCAGACATATGGAGTTGATGATCGCACAGGACACAGAACTAGTACTCTATAAAAGGTTGCAACCGTCGGGACAATATGACTAGGTCAGGATTGTCCGATTTAAAGAGACTAGTTGTTTGATGTCCGATATATGTTTCGTACGGGGCAGACACACTTCCAGCCCCAGGCCTAACATGTGATCGTTCGATACTGGATCGATGTACGCGATACTACGGTATACTACGCTTGATATAGATCTAATATTCCAGTAAGAATATTTCTGGAGAATTGGGTAGGCATGGCGCTTTGCTAGAAGCCAACCTTGTCTTGTAAATCGGTAAAAAAGTAGTACGAGGTACGTACGTGTTTGGATTATCCAACGACCGTATTTACTGCCAACATATCCGGAGATCTCTGGGTCGCTTCCTGAAGATTCACCTATGATGTTTGATTCAAACTTTATTAATCTTGGATTAATAACGGAGAAACTTTATCTTGGATAAAATGCCTTATTAGGAGAGAGAGAGAGATCGATTAATTTGGAATTAATCGATAAAATAATATATTCGATATATTATTAAACGAAATTAGATTTCGACGCGGAATTAAAATCGGATTTTAATTCGGGCAAACGAATTAATTTAGAATTAATTCATTAGCGAACTGAATAGTAATTTCGCAAGGCGTAATTATTTAATTCACGTCGCGACGGAAATTCGTTAATTCGGAATTAACGAAACCGAGCCCGAAAGTGTTTGCGGACACATTCGTACTTTGAATCGAGTGATATCCGCAAATCACATCGCGATATCTCATTACTTAATACGAATAGATGGTGGATGTATCTAGTCACCTTTGAGGGATGATACATTGTCTCTAATCTCAAAGTGTGGTAATGATGGCAAATGATGGATTTCATTTTGGAGGGAAAGCCATGCACGGTTTTGAAGGATTTTTTGCATTAAAAAATTCTTTGGTATTAGATATCATATCACTTTTCATTTCCTTTGTCTCTCACGGTTTTTGGCATGCAAAGGGAACAAAATTAAAAGTGAAACACTCTCCTCTTCTTTCTCTCTTGCTCACGCTGTGAGCTGCACATACAAAGGCAGAAAATTGTTTTCTCATTCTCCATTTTTGCTAGCACAAGCAATGAACAAAAGAGGTGATAGGGAAACGCATTTGGAGCTTGGAATACTCAAAGATTTGAAGCTTCTCTCCATCTTCTTGCTTGGCCGAAACTTCATCCTTGGAGGCTCAAGGATCCTCATCACCATTTTCGTCACATAGCTTTGTAAGTATGTTTCCGCCATCCTTCAAGCTTTGCATGTATGATTATTGTATTTCTATTGCTTAATCTTCCTTGGGACTAATTATAGTAACCAACACCGATGACGTATGACTCGCACTTTAATTAATCTGGGATTATTGGATGAGAGAGAAAATTAATCAGGGATTAATTACGGAGATATTTTATCTGGGATAAAGTATCGTCTAAAGAGAGAGAACGCGATTAATTTGGAATTAATCGGTAAAATAAATTTAATAGCTAAATTGATTTTTTCTATTTAATTTATTCGAATGGGCTAAAATTAATATATCGGATATATTAATATGAATTGGATTTCATTACGAAATTAAAGTTGGACTTTAACGCGAACGAACGAATTAATTTAGAATTAATTCGTGAACGACGTTCGTAATATATTTGCGTCGCATCGATAGTTAATTAAATTAGATTTAATTATTTAACGACGGAAGTTCGTTTAATCGGATTAAACGAAACCGAGCCGCGGCAAATGTTTGTAGAGATATTTGATTTTGAATTCAAATATGTGGGGCCCATGAGTGGTTGGTGTACCTACCACCCAACTACCTTGTTTTACTTTTGGAAAACCATTTACCCATACCTACCAAGTTTAGGGTAAAAGGTGAAATGGTTTTACCTAAAGTATATAAACAAAATCTCTCTCTACACTTTGGTAACTATTATTATTCATTAGATGGATTTTAGAAAACCCTAGACAACTCTCTCTCCCCTTATCTCCTTCTCCTTTCACTCCCAAGGGGCCAAAAAAACTCACTGGTTTTGCTGTCCAAAACGTGAGCAGTGAGGGAAGCAGTTTTTGTGGATTTTGTGGCAAGATCCAAGTGCTAGTACACTTCTAAGAGGCATACGAAGGTGTTAGGGAAACCCACCCACGAGCCGGTAATCATTAGACGAAGATTGGAGCTTGAAATCTTGGATTCTTGAAGACTCAAAACTGAAATTTTTGAGTAGTGGACTGCATGCAGTGGGCGCACCTTGGAGGGCTGAAAAATGGTTTTGTTTGTCTTCAAATCGTCTCAACCGATCAATGTAAGTATTCCGCAACTTCTTTGATATGTATTTCACACATCTTCATGCTTGTTTGATGATCTTGGGACCTAGAATAAAACCATCACAATGAACCCTCAATTTTGTCGCCAGAACAAGTGATTGGATCCATATACCATGATGGAAAAATTGAAGGACCTTCATTGATCTAACCTTAGATCGCAAAGGTATGAATTGTAGAAGAATCTCTTTCGCTCTTGAATTTCAGAGGGTACATCTGTTGAGCACCATGTGTCGCAAATGATTGCTAACATCGAACAGCTAGGTCAGCTAGACATAACCTTTGAGGCTGAGACTTCTATAGATTTGATCTTGCAATCTCTTCCTGACAGCTGTAGCAGGTTCATCATGAACTATAATATGATGAAACAAGACCATACTCTTGGAGAGTTGATGGAAATGCTGCGAGAAGCAGAAAAAAGAGCTTTTGAAGGGAAAAAAGCGTGAGGCGCACTTCACTTCGACATGTCACTCTGCCAAGGCTTGGCGAAAGGCTACTGGAGGTGTGAAGAAGAAGAATAAGAGAAATGGCAAGGCCAAATCTTCAAAGTCTTCTGAGAAGGCAAAGGAAAAATCCCAAGATGTCTGCCTACAGTATGGCAAACGGGGTCACTGGAAGCGTGATTGCCGTGAGTATAAGGCGCACATAAAGGAAATCAAAGTGGGCAAGGAATCGGCTTCATGTATGTTTTTTATTGAAATAAACATGTCTACTTATAGTTTTAAAATTTGGATTTTTAATTCTGGTTGTGGTACTAATATATGTACTGATGTGCAGGATCTGCAGATTAGCTGGAGACTGGCTTCAGGAGAGATAGACCTCCGAGATGGAAATGGGACTAGAGTCGATGTTTTGGCTGTTGGGACTTATATTTTGGAACTGCCCTCGAGGCATGTACTTAATTTATCATACAGCTATTATGTACCTAGTTTGACTAGGAATATTATTTATGTATCTTATTTAGCCCAATGTGGGTATACATTTGTATTCAGAAACACATGGTGTTTTGTTTATAAAAATGATATTGAGATATATAGTGCTGATTGTGGGACACAGAAACTGGGCGACGCATGCTGTTCTAGGCTCGCGGCCTAGTTGGGAGTACGGAGTAGCCCACGGGTGACTAAACCGGAGAATAATGGAGTCACCACCCGGTGTGAACCGGGACAAAGATTTAAGGCCGCACTCACCTCTCGCAAGGGAAGACCTCAAACCATTGGGTTCGGAATGGTCCCTTACTTATGCCACTTGTAATAAAATGATTTGTGCGATAATTCAACCAAGCCTAAGCAACATTTATTTCCAAGGATAATTTACTCATAAGTTCGCGTGCATAAGTACAAGGCTCGTATCTAAGTTTGCATATAATCTATGTCCGGATTTGCATACAACCTATTTGCATTTAATCTATGTCCCAATTTGTATACAACCTATTTGCGTATAATCTATGTCCAAATTTGCATGCATAGAGATAAATACGGCTAGCATACAATGTCATAAGCACATTACATTCGATCATAGGCATGCTAGTAGATAATAATTGTACAATCAAGCATGAAAGCAAATTGGAATAACTGCGAACATGCAATAGCACCCCGCAATCTCATGAATATACATCGATCGTATAATACGGAAAACAAAGAACAACCTAAACATAATGCAAATTCCAAACACAAAATAAATGACTAATCATGCTTGAAAATGAACAACTAAATAGGCTAAATCATACTTGAATACCATCCCATGAACACATCAAACAGATAAACGCAGGGATACAAATAATATGATTGATTACATGATACAAGATAAATCACCTAAGAAACAATTATGCATGACATTTGATGAAAATGACTCAGTTCAGTGTATGCGCATTCGTGTAGCGTTCGTAAACGTGTTCGAACGGTAAATAGAAGGTTCGCGTTCGTATAGCGTTTGAGAACGCGTTCGAACGGGACCGGACCTGATGCATGAATAAAACAAAGGAAATACGTGCGCGTTCTCATAGCGTTAGTAAATGCGTTCGAATGGTAAACAGAAGGTTCGCATTCGTATAGCGTTCGTAAATTCGTTCGAACGAACTAAGACAAAAAACATGGGTTCGTGCGGCGTTCTGAAACGCGTTCGAACGAGGTTACAGCCGTCACCTCAAAAAAGGCAATAAACAACATGACGCGTACGTGAGCGGATGAATAGATGACACCCAATAAATAATAACGGGCTACAAGGCGCGGTAAAGCATCGTGGTAAAGGATTTTAACCCATAGATATAGAGGACCTTTAATCCAACTTACTAAGCCCATGCGCTAATAACATAATGCACATAACAACAAAGACAACAATATCGGACTTTGTTTGCCCGATTCAACATATCTTACATTCGACCAAATATAAGTCATCCAACGCAGCGAACC
>SKCR01052063.1:0-30695 GCA_019454045.1 Zanthoxylum bungeanum | reverse complement strand
AGTACTAGTACCGTATCCTACGCTACCATCATCTCCATATGACTGGAGTGACACTTACGTCTTGACATCACACCCAACACACTACGATTCTCAATATACCCAGCATTGGCGTACACAGAACCTGTTAAAGCCCTGGACGACCGCAACCAAAGTATATTGATTGTCGCAAGTATTAGCGGTGCAAGTCTCAGGTTAAGACCAAATACACATACCCTGATTTCATACTTCCATAAACACATAGTCATACTACCAATGGAATTCCGAGGGGGTCTATCCAGAACGAAGCTGTTTCCCGTACCATCGGTAAAACACAACCTCCTATTACACTTGAATGAGTATCCTATACCCAAATATATGAGAACTATGTCGTTGTGCCCTCACAACACGCACAAGTGTAATACTAGTCTTTTACGTATTTATCGATGTCCAATCTCGATAATACTCTGACTATGGATATTTAATGATTTATCCTTCGTGGACTGATAATGTCTCATATCATTCTCCGTCCAGGAATAAATGATAGGGACCTCCTATCATTTATATATCTAGGTGATCTAATCACAAATGATAAGAGTGCAATCTCCTTTGTCACATAGTTAATTTGTACAACAACACCATAATTTGTACAAATAGTGACGTTATGGGTCATAATTGTCCAACATCCTTACATCTGTGAAGAATTGTTAAATTTATAATTAGAAATCATACATGTACAATTGTATATTTATATGAAATTATATGGATTAATCACTTATAAATATATAATGAAATTATCTATCAGCGCACAATAAATAAACAATCTCTATACCCAGGGGTGAATTGGGTAATTGCCTAAATATGTCGAAATAAAAATTATTGCCAATTTTACGCTACTAAATCAGCAGCTTTACCAACTAAGCTTAGATCAATTTTCTCAATCACAATATATTGCCTAATTGCAAGTTTGTAATTAATAAGCAAATATAAAAATAAACTTGTGATAATAGGGAAAAAGACACCGATGATTTATAGTAGTTCTACCAACTCTTTGCCTACGTTCACTCCCTCAAGCCATGCTTGAAGATTTCCACTAAGTTCAATTCACAACTTACACCGAGTATTCTGTGGCTCACTCTCAACCAAGAGTTTTATCCCCTAGGTTCACTCCAAACCTTTACACAAGAGTTTTGAAATTGCTCACTCTTAAACCCTTATAATGAGTTTTGTTTCTAGGCTTGCTCACAACATTTACACAAATTGCCCTTTTGGGAATACCCACTTAACAATGGACTTCCCAATCACAAATTTTTAAAATATGAAGGTTAAAATACCACTTGGGCACTCACAAAGATAATGAAAATTTTATGTGAGTTGCTAACCCAATAACTTTAAGCTCATTACAAACGATATGAAGGTGTAGTGTGTGTGAGCTTGAGTATGAGAGTGTATAATGAAGGTTTTGTTAAACTCTATGTTTTTTCCTTAGAATCAAATATATGAAGATTCAAGAAGTTGCAAAAATGAAATAATGACTCAATTTATAGAGAAAATGAAATATGTCTCTTATATTTGCGCTGAGGTCGGTTTTGCCGGTCTACCATTACAACGGCTATAAAATATTACCGTTTGACATCGATAAACGTAAACAAGACTAGATTACTGACTGATATTGAGACCGGTATGGATCATGTATGTTTCCGAGAGCATGTAAAATAAGAAGGTTGGCCAGTATAAATGCTGATATGCTCTAGACCGATTCCAATAACAGTTCAAACTCCACACTGACCGGTATGGGTGACCGGTATGGAATAGCCTAGTTCTAGAGGCAATGCAAAACTGCTCAGAACAGAGCAGGGTCACCGGTATACTGGTGTGGGGGACCGATCTACTGGTATCAGTGCCAAGATACAGGATTTGAAGATTTAAAAATATTTTACACACGAGCCTAATGCATCTAAGTGAATGTGCATATGTCCTATGAGCTTTGAGACTTAAATTAGCAACTCACTTACAAAGAGAACCCTAAGGTAACACCACACAATATTTTTTCAATAAGTGTTAGGCTTCACATTTATTTGCTCTTCACCATCAATGTACTTTGACATCTTTTTGTAATGTCCGCTAATACGCGTTGAAGTCTTATAGTATTGCTGTTAGTGTCTCTAAGACATGCCAAGGATCCTAAACAATGATTGTAGCGTAAATTTAACTAGTATGTTGCGGAATACTTACATTGATCGGTTTGGAGATTTCGAAAATTTCCATGGATGTAGAAGCTCCAAGCCCTTCTTTTGAGTTCCAAACACTTGGGTGAGTTTCACTATCACCTTTCTTTGACTCCTTTAAGTGCTAGCTTGAACAATTTGTGAAGCAAAATTTTCCCAAGGAAGAAGATGGCTCACGGTTTTGGGATAGAATGAGAGAAAAAGTTGTTTTTGATTTTCCAAAAATCAATTAATTAGTTTCCAAAAACTTGTCAAGTTGGTGTATAAAGATTTGCATTAATTGAGCTCAACCACTTCCATCAATTTGTGACAAGTGATGTAAGTAAAGTGGGTCCCACCACTTTAAATTCAAAATTTAAGTTGGATCACACAACTTGACTTGGGCCCGGGTTCGTTTAATCCGATAAAATGAATTTTCCGTTGCGACATAATTAAATAAGAATGCCTAGCAAAATTATTACAAAAGTCGCGAACGAATTAATTCCAAATTAATTCGTTCGCTTGAATTAAAATCCAATTTTAATTCCGCATTGAAATCCAATTTCAATTAATATATCCGATATATTATTTTATCCCAAATAAATAACTTAAATAGAAAAATCCAATTTAACTATTAAATTTATTTTACCGATTAATTACAAATTAATCGCGTTCTCTCTTCTAGATGAATTAATCCCAGATTAATTCTTGCCGTAATTAATCCCAGATTTATTTTCTCTCTCATAATTAATCCCAGATTAATTCTTGCCGTAATTAATCCCAGATTAATTTTCTCTCTCATAATTAATCCCTGATTAATTCTGTTCGAGTCAAATGTCATCGGTGAATCTTTGGGAAGCGACCTAAGAGATTCCTGGATATGTTGGCAGTAAATTCGGTCATCAGACTATCCGAACACGTGCGTACCCGGTACCACGTTCTTACCGATTTACAAGACATGGTTGGCTTCTAGCAAAACACTGTGCCTACTCAATTCTCCAGAAATATTCAACGAGGAATATATAATCTGTATCAGGCGTAGTATACAATGTATTTCGTATTACGATTCAGTATCGGATGTCACATGCTAGGCCTGGGGCTGGAATTGTGTCTACCTCGTACGAAGCATATATCAGATCACTAGCAACTAGTTTCTGTAATCGGATAATCATGACCTAGTCATACTATCCCGATAGTTGTAGCATTTAAAAGTACTAAATCTGTATCCCTGCGTGATCATCATCTCCATATGACCGAAGTGATACTTCCATCTTGACATCACACCCAATACACTACGATTCTCAGTATACCCAGAAGAGGCGTACACAGAACCTGTTAAAGCTCCGGACGACCAAAACCAAAGTATACGGATTGTCGCAAGTATTAGCGATGCAAATCTCAGGTTAAGACCACATACACCTACCCTGATTCGGATTCCCATAGACACATAGTCATACTACCAATGGGATTCCGAGGGGTCTATCCAGAGCAAAGCTGTTCCCAGTCCAACGGCTAACAGAACCTCATATCACACTTGCATAACTATCCAATACTTAAATATATGAGAACTATGCCGTTAAGCTTCCATAACGCGCATAAGTGTAATACTAGTTTAATTCTGCATTATCGATGTCCAGTCTCGATAATACTACGACTAGGGATATTTAATGATTAAATCTTTCATGGATTAATACTGTCTCATATCTTATTAATCTGGTACTAATCATATAGGCTTTTATCATTTATATATCCAAGTAATCTAATTACAAAATGATAAAAGATCAATTTCCTTTGTCACATAGTTAATTTGTGCAAAAACACCACGTATTTTACAAATAGTGATGCTATGGGTCATAATTGTCCAACAATTGCATCATAAAAATTCATCTTGCTAATATGTCACTAAAAATCTCCTTTTTTTGATGATGGCAATCTTTAAAACTTGTGAAACTTTGGGAGTCCAAATTTATTGACGATTTTGCCCCACTTCAATATTATCTCCCCCTCAACATGTGATTGTCTTCAATATAGCTCTATAAACTTAGACAAATACATTAGTATAAATTTGCTTCCTCTTAATAAAAAGGGTGAAGGAAACACAAGTTTTATTCTCATTATATGATTTCTATCCCCTTGACATAATCAAAAAGATGGAGAAGCAAAAATTAAGCTTTATGAGATTACCAACTGATATGTGCACAAAACATATGAAAGTTCATTAACATGCACACTTAACATTTTCTCCTCCATTTCTCCCATCTTGCCATACAATATGAAATTCATACATAGATCATCAAAATCATTCAAATTAAGCCAATATCCATGCATTTTATTTTCAATCAATGGAGATCAATTGCAAGGCATATCAAAATTAAAAATACAAAATGATCACACATATCATATAAATTAATAAGTCCTTATGTGATACTAAATGATATTAATAATATGATTAAGCATATGATGATATCAAGTTAATTCAAGTTGTCTAATCTTTATTATGCTTCACAATCAAGTCCAATTCATATCAATAAGCATACATATATAAGTTGGAGGAAACGATACTATTTTTCCGTAAACACAGATTTTACCTATTACCGCTGTCACTAGGTGAAAAATCCACCAATTATCAAAATTCATTTCTTTTTTAGGATTGCATTTGACATTCCTATCTTTTTGAGATATTTCCTCATTTTTGTCAAGTCTTTGGGATCTATTGCATTTCTTATTTATTGACCATTCCCAAAGCTCCCCCTACAAAATCATTTAAGTACACTTTGGTACCCAAACTTTCTTAGGTCCATGGGGGTTAGTCTTGGTTCCATGGGGAACCCATGCATCCACTTTTATATTTTTGTACATGCAACCAAATATTTTGTGTCATTTATTATTGCATGCATGACATGTGACATTTTCATCAATATTTACATCCGTATGAGAATTAGATAACTTTACAAAATAATTTTTAAAAAAATTTCGTTTGATGTAAGACCTATAACCTAATCTTTCTCTTTTAAAAGAACATGTTTGGGATCCAATTAACATATTAAGAATCTTTCTTCCCAAAGTAAAATTTGTTATAATATTTTGCAAATCCACAACCTTTTTATTCAAAATAATATTTTCACTCATAATAGATTTTCAATCACATGTATTTGAGCTAGATTACATGCTAGATATGTTCTTTTCAAATTTTAGCTTTTCATCTTTTAAGCATGTGATTTGTTTTTCATGCATTTCATTTTCTCAATAATTGATGCATAATCATGTAATAGTGATGAATGCTCATTTTTTTTTATCAATTTATGCTTCTTCATAAGCAAATCATACAATTAATGTAATTCATTAAATGTGTTAAGCAATTTATCATATTCAAGGGAATCATGTATCTTTTCCCCATCGCTTTCTTCTAGTAGATCATCAATAGCCATGAAAGCGATTTTCTTATTTCCCCATCACTCTCCTCCTCAGATGAGCTAGCGTCATTATCGTTGCAAGTTGCTTTCATCATTTTCTTCTTGAATTTTCCTTTGCATCTTATCATTGGGAAATCGACAATCACATGACCCGGCTTTTCACACTCATATGCTTTCGTAGTCAATTTTCTCTCATCTTCTCATCCATCCGATATTTCCCTTTATACAATTCAGATTTGAGGAACTTCTTGAACTTCTTGGTCAAATGTGCCAACTCATCATCAATATCTTCTTCTTCATCACTTGAGCTAGCATCATCCAATTTTCTCACAAATGACTTAAGGGCTATTTTCTTTTTATTCTTCTCTTCTTCTTTCCTTGAATCCATTTTGAGCTTCATCTCATATTCCAATAATTTTCCCACTAAATCATCCAATTTAAAATTGTTGATATTATTTGATTCCTTGATGGAGGATGTGCAAATCCTATACTCTTTAGGAAATGGCCTAAGAATTTTCTTTACTTAATCACTAAAGTCAATGTTTTTCCCTAAAGCGATAAGTTGATTCACAATCATTGTGAACCTCTAAATCATTTGCTCAATATCTTCATCGGCTTCCATTTTGAAGCTATCTAACTCACACATGATCTGGTTGATCTTTGACTCGTTAACTTGGCTTGTGGCTTTATTCACCATTTCCAAAGACTTCCAAAATTCATATGCATTTTCACACTCTGGAAGCTTATTGATTTGACTCTGATCAATTGCATAAAGAAGATGGTTAAGTGTCTTAGCATTTCGGGAGGCTTCCATACAATCCTCATCGGTCCATTCAAAATATGATTTTAGAAACTCCACAGTATTGCTATCATTCTTCATTGGCATTCTTGTATCATTTGTGATCACTTTGAAGGATTGTGCATCAACGGCTAGAATGTAGTTCAACATCCTCATCTTCTAATAGCTATAATCGATTCAGGTGTAGAAGGGAGGTCTTGTGGTTGAAAATCCCTCGGCAAGCTTCGTTAAGTAGCTTGTAGAGGCCATGATATATTCTCGGACAATTAGGTATTTGTTGAGACAACTTTGCTCTGATACCAATTGAAATTATCTATAAGCGCAAAATAAATAATCAATCTCTATACCCAGTGGGTGAATTGGGTATTGGCCTAAATATGCCGACAAAAACATTCTTTCAAATTTTACGCTACTAAGTTAGTAGTTTTACCAACTAAGCTTAGGTCAATTTTCTCAATCACAATATATTGCCTAATTGTAAGTTTCTAATTAATATGCAAATATAAAAATAAACTTGTGATAATTAAAAGATAACGAATAGCGAAAATGACACCAGTGATTTATAGTGGTTCGACCAATTCTTTGCCTACGTCCACTCCCCCAAGCCACGCTTGAAGATTTCCACTAAGTTAAATTCATAACTTACCCCGAGTTTTATGTGGCTCACTTGCAACCAAGAGTTTTATCCCCTAGGTTCACTCGAAACCTTTACAATGGCTCACTCTTAAACTCTTACAATGAGTTTTGATTCTAGGCTTACTCATAACCTTTACACAAATTGCTCTTTTGGGAATACCCACTTAACAAGGACTTCCCAATCACAAGTGTTTAAAATATGAAAGTTAAAATACCACTTGGGCACTCACAAAGATAATGAAAATTTTATGTGAGTTGCTAACCTAATAAATCTAAGCTCATTACAAATGATATGAATGTGTAGTGTGTGTGAGGTTGAGTAAGCGAGTGTATGATGAAGGTTTTGTTAAACTCTCAGTTTTGCCTTTACATCAAATATATGAAGGTTCAAGAAGTTGAAAAAATAAATTAGGAACTCAATTTATAGAAAAAATGAAAATTGTCCCTTATGTTTGTGTTGAGGCTGGTATGTCAGTCTACAGAGGCCGTTAT
Organism: Zanthoxylum bungeanum; assembly: GCA_019454045.1. NCBI lineage: Eukaryota > Viridiplantae > Streptophyta > Magnoliopsida > Sapindales > Rutaceae > Zanthoxylum > Zanthoxylum bungeanum. The sequence goes on along the minus strand of SKCR01052063.1, from coordinate 23,172 downwards.
GCTGGTCTGCCATTACAACAGCTATAAAATATTACTGTTTGACACCGGTAAACACAAATAAAACCGAATTACACACCGATATGGAGACTGGTATGGATAATGTCGGTTTCCGAGAGCATGTAAAAGATGAAGGTTGATCGATATAAATACTGGTTTGCTTTAGACCTGTTCCAGTAACAGTGCAAACTCCACACTGACCGGTATAGAGTAGCCCGATTCCAAAGGTGATGTAAAACTGCTCAGAACAGAGCAGTGTCATCGGTATGCCGGTGTGGGGGACTTGTATGCCTGTATCAGTGCCAAAATGCAGGATTTGAAGATTTAAAAATATTTTGCACATCAACCTAATGCATCTAAGTGAATTTGCATATCTCCTATAAGCTTAGAGACTTAAATTAACAACTCACTTACAAAGAGAGCCCTAAGCTAAAACCACACAAGATTTTCTTCAATAAGTGCTAGTCTTCAGATCCATTTTCTCTTCACCACCAATGCGCTTCAACATCTTTTTGTAATGTCCGCTAATGCGCGTCGAAGTCTTATAGTGTTGCATCATCAAAATCTATCTTGCGAATATGTCGCTAACACATACATATATATAAAATCCAATCATCTCAACTTAAATATAGGTTTGTTAAGTAAGGAAGAGTAAGAGAACATAAAAATTTTATTATGATATTTATCATAATCTCAATTTATAATTTGTGAATATTCTTGTATATATAAAAAAAAAAAAGGAAAAGTATTAACATTTGTTAAGGGGTAGGTATTTCGGGTGGAAAATTTTGATTTAGTTATGTTTCAGAATCGTTTTTACGGGTTTGGAATCATTCGATTTTTTTCAAAATTTCGGTTCGATTCAGTCATATTTAATTCAACTTGATTTGGTTCGATTCAATTCAAACCAAACCATTTGCCAACCCCTACTAATTATAACAAAATCTCCTAATTAAGAAGAATAAAAAGAAAAAACACTTTTTTGGGCATAAAAAATAAAAACACTTTTTTGGGCAACTGTCATTAAAAGCAAGAGGAATTAGACCAATCCTTAAAGATGACTAAATAATTTTTTTATTTCCACTCTTCTAAGATGCTTAACACTGTGTATAATCAAGAAGTTTAATTTCGGCAAGGCCAATTTAAAAAAGAGATGGTTTTTAGCCCACTCATGCAAACATCTTTTATTTTCAAACTTTAAAATGGTCCATGCCAGCCATTTTCTGGAAGCAATATCCAGGTTACAGAGCTTGAAACTCAAGAAATACTGTGAACATTATAGCGAGTAACTCCCTGCAAATGGCTTCAATAAAAGTTCCCACACTAGCTCTGACTCGTGAAGAAGACCTGTTTCTGCTGAAATCGGGGAAGCTAGAGCCTTGGATTCAGTTCACACATCCGAAAGCTGCTCACAACTAGAAAGGTCTGCTTCAGCGCATTACCACAATAACATCATAAATTTTAAACATGTTTTACAAACCCACTTAAGGGCTAATCAAGGTAATGAATTGCCAGAATTCTAAAAAGAAACAAAGATAAAAATGTCACGTGTCACCATCCATCCATAAATTAGCCTGCCTTTCCAATACATCGTGCAAGCATAATTGACAGAGTAAGATCATCCATGTTCAAATACAATCTCTATTATTTCATGAACAACAATTGGCCAGTTCTCTCAATCACCTCTCTCCTAATTATTCAAAATTTGTCACAATGGTCTCTTTTCAGCAGCCAAAAAATGGAAAATTTGCATGGTTTCCCTTCTTGTGCAGGTACAAGAAGCCAACCACCACAGATATGCCAACAACAGCTACAGGGACAGCCCAGTATTGCTTTGTCAAGTTCTTGAGCTTTTGAGAATACTCTGTTGATTGTCTTTTAGATGAAATTTCAAGTTCCGGAATCAATGGGGACAATGTGTCAAGCTCACCAATACAAAAGCTCTCCAGGAGGTCCCTAGCATCTTTGCTATGCCCAGCATCTTCAAACTCGTCTGTCGCATCTTTTGCTACAGTGAAAATACAAGCATCAAGTCATATCAAGGATTCAATCCATAATTTAAACACAAAATAAATTTTTGATTAAAAGCATCATGATGCACTAAAGATTCACACTGTTGCAGATTATTTCTTAGGTTCAGGGTTAAATACTTCATGAAGCAGTCGAGTTTCACAAAAGAGAATTACCAGTAGCAGCAAGGACCACATCATCTCCACCCGGATGCTCATCCAAGTATGAAGTGACATCATACACCTGAGATGGACATTTGACAGGAGATATTTACCAAATATAAGACCATTATTGTCGTAAAAAAAACAAAAATCGAATTTCCTTAAAGATCTGCAACAATGATTCAAAAGTATGTAGAATAGAATCCAAAAGGTCCCTTTGAAGTGACATCACAAACCTCAATTTACTAGTTTGTATGCCTCAACAAGGGACAATATCCAGCAAGCAGAGAAATTTCTAATGGTAACCCCTATTGGCCCAATAGCTAATTCCTGATCTGTAGGTACTTAGGAAATATGACAAATGTTATTAATTCAATATCAACTAAAGCTTTTGGGATAAATTGTTCTAATTAAAGTATTTTATGGAAGCGCCATTTGACCCAGAAGTGTCTGCAACTTGAGAATCATTAATTTTTCCAGCCAAACAAGCAACTAGTATTTCACCTATGGGTAACCCATTATTCAAAAACCCAAATTACAAAACATTTTAGCTAATGAATTGAATGAAATAATAAGTCGGATTGATGCACATCACAAACTCATGGAGAAAAAATAGTACCTTGTTATCAACAATGATCCAGCAATCGTCTTTGGTGTTATGCTGAGAGGCTTCTTGCATCGTGTAAAGCTTCGAGAGCGTCGGCATCTTTACTCTTGGTCCTATTGATAGCGGGCGGCTCTTCTTCTTTTGAGAGCCTCAGTTCAATAATTGACCAAACCTTAAATCAATACTCCCGTTTTCTGTCTGTCGGGTTAATAGGATCCGATTTTCTCGGTCTTTGTCTAAATTAAGTTGGTCCAATTTTCTTTATTTTAGAGTTATTTTCTTACAGAGTTTCCTATTATTAGTCTTCGCGATCAATATTTTTGTAATTTCCATTTGGTATTTGTGATTTATTTACAAGTGAGAAGATTTGGATAGATTGATTGAGATAGATTCACTTCGAGGTTAGGAGTGTTCGTCAAAGCGATTTAGTAAAATCAAACACCGCAATCGTAATTTTAACGAATATGAGATCAAATCAACGTATTAGAAAATTTGGGTCAAAAATATGTCAAATGATCGTCAAATTTTAAAGATTATAATTTATCTACTTAATAGTAAATATGTTTGTTGAAATGTCTAAAACTAGGATAATCCCTTTGGTAATTTTCTTATTTGTTAAAAATGTCACCACCCTAAAACACTTTTAATTTATCTCAAGTTTATCCCTAAAAAACCTAGTATTAATTTAAGCGTAGAAGAGTCTATGTAAGAAAACATTTCGGACCCTTATTATTTTTTGATTTCAAGATTGAAGAGTAACTCGGAGATAGCTTAAAGTCGCAAAACTTGCACTTGCCACCTGTCACTTTCTAAAGAGAAAAAAATTTATTCCCTTTCAAAATCTACTAATTCTTCAAAATCAATATTGAAAGGTAACCAACAATACAAGGAAAGTAATAACTAAAAACATTATTTGTAAAACACATTAGCTAATACTGCACTTGTCCGTGCACGCACTTGTGTAATCTTATTTCTTTCTTTTCCAGCTAAAGAACAACAATAATAATAAAAAGAATGAGACAAATATATTGAAGTTCATTTAACAAAATGATAAAAACCTGTTGATAGAGTCGGAAGTAGTACCCTACTTGTTAACACATAACATCAGATCATATAAATTAAAACCTAGAATCTGGAACATATCAATGACCACAAAGACGCACTAAAAAGGCAAAATGAGCACAACCCTTTAATATTTGACAAAATTAATTAAAACTTTCATGATATTTAAAAACTAAACAAAATATTTTGATAGTAGGGATGGCAATTGAGACGTCTCGTCCCTACTGAATCTCATCTCATCCCGTCCCGATTATTATTTGGGATGAAGAAATCGTCCCGAATCCTGATAAATATTTTGACTGGGGACGAAAAATCATCCCGAATCCCGGACATAACGGTGCAAGATCTTGAATCTCGATCAGGATTCGAAAATTTTAGGCTAAAATTCGGGATTTGATATAAAAAATCGTCTGGAATCCCGACTCGATTTTTTATTCGAGACTACGTATCATCTCAAATCCCAATCAGAATATTCTTTCCGAATCCTGAACCGAATAGGACTGGATCCCGATTGGGATTCAGGATTTTCTACCAAACCTACTGAAACATCTTGATATAACGTTATTAGTAAGAGATGAGCTGAACTCATCTCCATAAGCCTCAGACTTATAGAAAAACGGACATGATGCGTCCTAAATTTATGCGACCTGGAATACAATCCAGCACCATAATGTAACCTGTAATGAACATCAAATACACATGTAGACCTCAGGTCTATTACTCAAGACACATCAAATACTCATCATCAACACTTAGGGCTCCGTGCCATAATTATACATACAAATTAAAACTTTTACTTATATATATATATAGCGTGCTCAACACGACTCAAAACAACTTGATTATTAGACTTTTACGACACTTCCCAAGACTCTAGGGTGGCTGGCTATAATTTGGGTGATCCGTCGTCTCAAGTATAACTTTCCAAAAGCTTGAATGCATAACCCACCTGATTCCCAACATGCAAAACTAGCAATTATTTTGGTGTGAGTTATAAAACTCAAAAAGTACTTATACTTATACAATAAAAACAAGAATAAATCTTGAAAATAATATATAATCACATATATATGAGTTTGTCAGAAATTCTTTAAAATATTATGCCGATATGTGTGGAAGCATATAATTATATACTCATCGCAAAACGACAAAGATATACAAATTTTGAACTTTAAAAATTGTACTTGAACTTATACTGAATACTTATCATGTTTTGCACTATTCTTTACACCCTTTATGTACATAGTCTTTAGAAAATAATTACATATACTAATTTAGAAACTGAATTCATAAGGAATTCATAATACAAAATCGAAAATTTTAAAGAAACTATAATTGAGAACTGTAATATCCAAATCACTTAGATTCTGAAGTTAAACTCTTTTATCATATATTGAAAATGAAACATATTTGAAATATCATCAAATAAAAGTTTAATTTTTGTTTTAGTAATAACTCAAGTACTAATCTTTATACGAAAATCTGTTTGAACGTTTAAAAATCCAAATCACCTATAATTACATATATGAATTCATAAAATGTAACTTGTACAAAATCTCAAATCCTTTACATAACATTCGTACACATACAAATTCGGAAAGTTTACTTGTACTCATATATATATATATATATAATACTTCAAACATAAGAGTTTTCATGTATACCTACCACGTACAAACTTTCGACAAACGCATATATGTATAAATCTAATATCTTAACTTATTTCAGACTTCTAAAATATTGTATAACAGAAAACAGAGACATGCACGACATTCACAAATCAAAAGTCATCATATAGCGAGATTAAAAGTTAGAATGTTCAAAAAATACATGATCGAATCATAAACTGACATATGTACTGCTTTATACATACATTGTTCGTAAGGAACTCACTACCTATTTAGTATAGGGATAAGATGAATGTCGTCCGAATGAAATCCCTAACTAGTACTTCTACGATAAATACGTATCAACAACACGTCTTTATCATATCCCACATCAACATTATAGCATATCCAAGTACTGAAAAAATTATAAATCGATCCAAACACGTAATATACATATCACAACTTATATCAGAACTACAATAAAACTGTCAAATCATAGTTTTCTAGGATGTGACCGGTAGGAGACGACGTTACCATCTCCCTAAGACTAATGACTTGTACATGTGTGACGTGTCATAATTAACAATTGAGCTATCTAATCTTGAATACATGTATGATAAAGTGATGAGTGGTAATTATATCACTATTTCCCACTCATTAACCTATATTTTGTATAGTTTCTTGAGTTTTGATGTGTTTTATGTTATTTGTAGATAAAAGTTTCAGGACATTAGGGAGGTGATTGGGACCAAAACAGTGAAATTGGAAACATGGAATTTTGGTAATTTTGGCGCGTCGCGAGCGCAAGCTTGGCGTCGTGACGCCTAACGTGGTCGGGTCCACAAGTCAGAATCTGATAGAATTTGACTTTGCTAACGTGCGTCGTGCCACTGTCACTCCACGTGGTCTCCCACGTCATCACCACATCAATAGTTGACCGAGTGTCAACATGCCAACATCAATCATCATCAACCAATCACAAAGTGCCACTTGTCGAAATTATATGGTACCGTACAGTCACTTTCGCCACGTTCGCACATCAGCGCCCAGTCAGCACCCATTATTGAATCATTATTCGAAGGACACGGGGCGGATAAGAATCTGAAATCAGCCAATCACGGAGCCGCCAGTGTCGCAAAATTGAGCTCCCAACCACCTGATGTGTCCACTCTTACTCTCATGTCCAGAATCGACACGTGTTGGTTTCTATAATATGTCCCAAACAAAGATTAAGCATGTGAAATACTATAAAGAATATATATAAACATGAAGTATGGCGGAATCATACTTACAATACTTGTGATGAAGAAGATGATCAAATGGTAGAAGCTCCAAGTTGTGGAAGATTCGGCCAAGAGGAGAAGAAGACTTGAAGCTCCAAGCTTTTGTATTCCAAGCTCTTTGATGGTTTCCCTATCACCTCTTTTGATCCCTTGCTTGTGCTAGCAAAAATGGAGAAATAGAAGATCAAATCTTCCTTGCCCTTGTCAATGGAGTTCTCGGCAATTTGAGAGAGAAGAGAGATTTTGTGTAAAGTCTTAATTGATATTTGTTTTACCAAAAATCAATTTATATTTATGTTATAATTTATTAAATTAATAATAAATCTATGACATAAACCATGCAATGGCTTAGAGTGTCAAACACTCAAACTCCATGCAAAGCCTTTGAGTGTAATGCACACTATCACCATGCAATGCCTTATCATTAAAATAATGCATATAATGACAAGTGTCATGTGGGCCCCACACGTTCCAAATGAAAGTGGGCCCACGTCCACTCACGCGTTCGGGTTCGATATTTCCGAAATACCGAACTTGCGTCGCGACGTTAATTAAATCGAATTTAAATAAATAATCGCGCCTAGCGAAATTATTATTTACGTCGCTAACGAATTATTTCTAAATTAACTCGTATGCCCGAATTAAAATCTAATTTTAATTTCGCGTCGAAATCGAATTTCAATTATTATATCGAATATAATAATCTTACTGATTAATTCCAAATTAATCGTTCTCTCTCTCTAAATAAGGCACTTTATCCAAGATAAAGTTTCTCCGTAATTAATCCAAGATTAATTAAATTCGAATCAAATATCATAGGTGAATCTTCGGGAAGCGACCCAAGAGACCTCCGGATATTTTGGCAGTAAATACGGTCGTCGGATAATCCGAACACGTACGTACCTCGTACTACGTCTTTACCGATTCACAAGACAAGGTTGGCTTCTAGCAAAGCGCCATGCCTACCCAATTCTCCAGAAATATTCTTATAGGAATATAAGATCTATATCAAGCGTAGTATACCGTAGTATTGCGTACATCGATCCAGTATCGGATGATCACATGCTAGGCCTAGGGCTGGAGATGTGTCTGCCCCGTACGAAACATATATCGGACATCAAGCAACTAGTCTCTTTAAATCGGACAATCCTGACCTGGTCATATTGTCCCGACGGTTGCAACCTTTTATAGAGTACTAGTTCTGTGCCCTGCGTGATCATCACCTCCATATGTCTGAAGCGATACTTCCATCTTGACATCACATCCAGTACACTACGCTTCTCGATAAACCCAGAAGAGGTGTACACAGAACCGGTTAAGGTCCCCAACCACCAAAACCAAAGTTTACCGATTGTCGCAAGTACTAGCGATGTAAGTCTCAGGTTAAGACCATATACACCTACCCTGATGCGGCCTCCCATAGACACATAGACATACTACCAATGGGATTCCGCGGGGTCTATCCAGAGCGAAGCTGTTTTCCGTACCATCGGTAAAACACAACCTCCTATCGCACTTGCATAAGTATCCAATACTTAAATATATGAGAACTATGCCGTTGTGCCCTCACAACGTGCACAAGCGCAATACTAGCCTATTCCGCATTATCGATGTCCAGTCTCGATAATACTACGGCTAGGGATATTTAATGATTAAACCTTTATGGATTGATACTGTCTCATATCATCTCAATCCAGTACTAATCATATGGACTTTCGCCATTTATATATCAAAGTAAATAAAATTACAAAACGGCAAAAGGCAATTTCATTATCACATAGTTAATTTTGTACAATAATACAATATCATTTACAAACAGTGACGCTATGGGACATAATGTCTAACAATCTCCCACTTGGCCTATAGCCAGTCACTCAAGCATCTAATACCCGAACTATGTATGTGTCGTTCAAAAACTTGCTGAATGACAGCCTTCGTCAGCGGGTCTGCAATGTTATCATCTGATGTGACCTTCTCGACTTTTACATCGCCACGATGTATGATCTCCCGAATCAGATGGTAACGTCGAAGAACATGCTTGGACCGTTGATGAGACCTTGGTTCCTTAGCCTGTGCTATAGCCCCGTTATTGTCACAATACAATGGAACGGGCTCTGCTGCTAACGGAACTACTCCTAATCCGATTAGGAACTTTCGGATCCAAACTGCCTCCTTTGCTGCTTCAGATGCAGCGATGTACTCCGCTTCTGTTGTTGAATCGGCAACAGTATCTTGCTTGGAAGATTTCCAGCTCACTGCTCCGTTATTCAAACAAAAAATGTACCCGGATTGTGACCTGTAGTCATCCTTGTCGGTTTGGAAACTTGCATCGGTATACCCAGATACCGCAAGTTCTCCACCTCCATAAATTAAGAAAGCATCCTTAGTTCGTTTAAGATATTTAAGGATATTCTTAACTGCTATCCAGTGACCTTCACCTGGATCGGCCTGATAGCGACTACACATGCTCAAAGCATATGAGACATCAGGTCGTGTACATATCATGGCATACATGATCGATCCGACTGCCGAGGCGAACGGTATCCGACTCATGTTGTCTCTCTCTTCCTGAGTCTTAGGACACATGTCCTTAGACAGAGAGGTACCACGTATCATTGGAACCAATCCCCTCTTGGATTGTTCCATGTTGAATCGCTTCAACACTTTATCAATGTATGTACTCTGGGAGAGTCCAAGCAGCTTTCTAGATCTATCCCGGTAGATCTTTATTCCAAGAATAAAGGCTGCTTCTCCCAGATCTTTCATGGAGAATTTTAATGAAAGCCAAGCTTTCACCGACGTTAGCATGGGAATGTCATTGCCTATCAGCAATACGTCGTCGACATAAAGGACGATAAAAGTAAGTGCTCTCCCACTAACCTTCTTGTATACAAGGGTCATCTGCGTTTTGCACGAAATCATATTCTTTTATGATCTCATCAAAACGTTGATTCCATGACCGTGATGCTTGCTTCAATCCATAAATGGATCGATTTAACTTACAAACCTTGTTTGCAAGTCTTGGCACGATAAAACCGTCAGGCTGTTGCATATAAACATCCTCCAAAAGGTTTCCGTTAAGGAAAGCGGTTTTAACGTCCATCTGCCATATCTCGAAGTCGAAATATGCAGCTATTGCAAGCATTATCCGAATGGATTTAATCATGGCAACGGGTGAGAAGGTCTCGTCATAATCAATACCGTATTGTTGACGATACCCCTTCGCTACAAGCCTAGCTTTGTACGTTTGTACGTTGCCATCCATGTCGGTCTTCTTCTTGAAGATCCATCTGCATCCAATAGGCTTTACGCCTTCTGGTGCATCAACCAGTGTCCAAACTTGGTTGGCGTACATGGAATCCATCTCGGACTTCATGGCTTCTTGCCATAAAGCGGAATCGATATTTCGTATCGCTTCCTCATACGTAGCCGGCTCATTATCCTCAATCAGATTAATATCTACATGAGGTGAGATCAGGAACCCATACCTCTCAGGTACTGTTCTGACTCTCTCCGACCTACGCGGTCCTTGTGTATGTGAAGTTTGTGGTACAGACTCATCCTGGACGGTCTGTTCTTGTTCCGTCGTTGATTCATTGCCAGGAACAGTATCACTACGATCTTCATCGAGTTCTACTTTCCTCCCACTTACCACTGCATTTATAAAATCCTTCTCAAGGAAAAATGCTTGTAGAGCAACAAATACTTTGTTCTCTTGTGGGTGATAGAAGTAATATCCTTTGGTTTCCCTAGGATATCCTACAAAAAGGCATTTATCAGTTTTGGGTTCAAGTTTGGTACTTTCCAAACGTTTAACATGTGCCCAGCATCCCCAAATCTTCAGGAAAGAGAAACTGGTTTCCTTCCTGTCCATATCTCATATGGAGTCTGTTCAACAGACTTCGACGGTACTTTATTCAAAATAAGTATAGCACTGTTTAATGCGTATCCCCAGAAGGATATTGGTAGCTCAGTGCGACTCATCATTGACCTTACCATGTCCAACAAGGTGCGGTTTCTCCGTTCGGACACACCGTTTAATTGCGGTGTTCCAGGAGGAGTCCACTGTGAAAGAATACCATATTCTTTCAAGTAATCTTGAAACTCATAACTTAAGTATTCGCCACCACGGTCTGACCGTAATGTCTTAATACTCTTCCCTGTTTGTTTCTCCACTTCGTGTCGAAACTCTTTGAATTTCTCAAAAGTTTCCGACTTGTGTCTCATAAGATACACATAACCGTAACGAGATGCATCATCTGTAAAGGTTACGAAGTAGTGAAATCCACCTCTAGCCTGGCTAGACATGGGCCCGCATACGTCAGTATGAACGAGAGCTAACAGTTCTGTGGTACGTTCACCTTTACCGCTAAAAGGTGATTTAGGCATTTTGCCTAAAAGACAAGATTCGCAGACGTCATATGAATTGAGATCAAATTCGTCCAAGTACCCACTCTTCGAAAGTGTGGATATGCGAGTCTTGTTAATGTGTCCTAGACGACAATGCCACATATAAGCTTCATCTTTTAGATTACTCCTTTTGAGCCTTTTGTTTGTCATTTTAGGAGATTCATTTATATTCAAAATATAAAGACCGTTATTTGCAACAGCTATGCAAATTTCTGCATCATTTTTATATAAATAACACCCAGTGTTTCTAAATACAAAAGTGTAACCCTGCTGGGTTAACAAGGATACAGATATAATATTCCTAGTTAAACTAGGTACAAAATAACAGTTTAAAAGTTTAAGTACATGCCCTGAGGGCAGTTCTAAAACAAAAGTCCCTACGGCCAAAACAGCAACTGGTGTTCCGTTTCCGACCCGTAGATCCATCTCCCCTGTCGCCAGCATCCTGCTATCATGCAGATCCTGCACATCAGTACAAATATGAGCACCACAACCAGAATCAAAAATCCAATTTTTAAAACTAGAAGTATTCATATTTATCTCAATAACAAACATACCAGAGGCGGTAGCCTTGCCACCCTTGCTATCCTCCTTCTGCACAATGCTTATTTGGCAGTCACGTTTCCAGTGACCCCTTTTGCCGCAGTTAAGGCAGATGTCGCGAGATTTGTCCTTTGGCTTCCTAGAAGCCACTGTCAACTTGCCTTTGCCCTTCTTTTTGAACTTCCTCTTCCTCGCACCTCCAATTGCCATGGGCCTAGCCTTTGGCGCATGAGAGGTCGATGCATAATGCGCCTCGCGCTTGCTCCCCTTTAGGAGTTCCCTTTCGGACTCCTTCAGCACGGACAACAACTCTCCAAGAGTGTCGTCAGTATCCATCAACTTATAGTTGATGATGATTTGTTTCCAAGTATCGGGCAGCGATTGTAATATCATATCAATCGTCAGCTCTGCCTCCAAGACAATGCCCATATTGGCTAACTCATCTATGTCAGCGATCATTTGAGTCCCGTGGGCCTCAACTGATGCGCCATCTGTCATCCGGGAGCGGAAGAGTTTCCTTACTAGCTCGTACCTCTTCATCCGCTTGTTAGTGCGGTGAAGATCACGCAATCTTGCCATCATGTTATAGGGATCCAAGTCCCTGTTTTGGCGTCTGAAATGCTGGGTCATTGCAGCTAGCATAACTGACTGAGCTTGGTCACAATCGTCACTATGAGTCTTCCATAACTCTAGCTCCAGTGGCTCAGTGGGTTTAGGCGGGAGAGGCCTCTGAATAGTATACAGTACCCTCTCAGCCCCAAGCACTATCTTGAGGTTCATTTCCCAGTCGGCAAAGTTTGTCCCTTTGAAGACATTATCGCCCATGATTATGTCGCGGATATTACCTTTGCCAGTCATCTTGACAACTATAGTCCAACTATAAAGTCAACGATGTTATGGGTACAGTCAAACTGTTACAAGTAAAATAACAATATATTAGTCCAACTAATCAAAAAAATATTGACGAAATAATTTTGAAAGACGAGTAAGGCTAATTATCTGAACGAGATTGCAAATTCAATAATAGCCTCCCACTATTTTCTTCAAGTTTCTAACCCTCTGTAGAGAACTCGGGAAATCGAATTTCCTAGTGGGCTAGGATCCCGTTAAATAACACACAACCTTGACTTTGGCCAATAAAATTGTATGCTATTTAACTTAGGTAGATCTCCATGATCAATTGGATCTCATCCAATTCCTAGATCCGGTTAGGTGGACATCCAAGTCCGAAACATATGTATAATGCCAATGTAACCATTACATTTTCCTAACCCTATCCTCCGAATCATCTAGGCCTTGGCTTTGGCCAAAAACAAACCTAGTGATTCCAGTTAAGCGGGACCCATTGACGAGGAAAGTTTCGTAATCAATGTCGTTGGACAAAAAGTGATCTTGACTTTGGCCAATAAAAATCACGATTTGGACAAGACACCGATATGCAACAAAACTCTCATGATTCAAGTACATCCTTGATTGACAAAGGTCTTGACTTTGGTCAAAAACAAACCAATGCCAACTTCGGATCTTGAACAAGAACCATTCAATGGAAGGATATTCGCTTAATATAAATTGAGGGATTTTCGCGTAATTGGCAACCAATTTATTTATCTTTGTTAGGTCTCATCATCATACACCCTTAAGCATGCTTCTAAAACATCATAAAGCGCGTAAAGTAAATTAATAGTGATATGCGGATGGATATATAAACAACTTGTTCCTAGAACAAATCACTCCCTTTCCTCTCCCCGCTAGCACTATTCTACTTCTACCCAATTACATAATACAATAAGAGAAACCTCATTTACATTGAGGGGAATTAGGTGAGAAGAGAATACAAAGAGATAAAGAGATAAGGCTGGACACGCAGGTCCAATTTATAAATTCCAAATTTACAATAATTTCTAAAATTACCCTTTCCCTTCTAATATCCATCCGATATACACTATTCATTCATCACATACATATATATTCAAACAAGACATGCTTCTACAACCAATCTAATCCAATTAATTAGTCTTTGTTAAAGTGATCATCCAATGTTCAAACAACGGTTTGATTTTGCGCGAGTCCAACTCGATTGAGAATAAGTACATAAGGTACGAATTCGCGAATTATATCGAACTACTTATTAAATCTAATTTAATTCGTATTCAATACTAATTCAATTATTTAATTCCAAATTAAATGTTTACACTTTTAATGTGCTTTAAAGACTTAGATTCTAAATCTAATCTATTGGGCCTCAAAGCCCAACTAACATCCAATGTTGAATTTAATTCAAGTCAAATGGACTTAGAATTGATTTATTAAGGCTTGGGCTTTGGTCAATGTGGGTCAAACCTAATTACCAAGCCCAAATAAGGAATCACCCTTAAGTGCCATAAAACCAATTTTAAGCCCATAAGGCCCAATTAAATTATTAAAGCCCATTAATTAAATTTTAATATTCCAAACATTAAAGTCCAATTAATTAAGTGTAATACCAAGATTAATGTATTAAACCAAATATTTCAAAAATACCCATTTAATTTATTAATCATCAATTTTCAAAAATAAATGTCCAACATTAATTTTAACAAAAATCAACTCCTTTACATGTCCTATGTATTCGGCCAAGGTGAGTTTTTTTGTGTCGATTTGTTTTTCAATCCGATTGAATTATTAATCTACGTCCCGTACACGTTCTAAGTCATCCAATGATCTTAAACACAAAAAATTTCAATCCACTCCAAGTAGCAACACATTCGGCCAAGGCATGAATTTGGGGAAAAATTCATCCAATGCATTTTTCATAAAATTGATTCCATGTATCATCATTCTATATACATGTAAGCATTCTTATTAATCAAATTTCACAAGAACATGCTTCAATCAATTTCACCATATCATTCGGCCAAGGTCAAAATTTTGGGGAAAAATCATCCAATGCATTTTTCATAAAATTGATTCCATGTATCATCATTCTATATACATGCAAGCATACTTATTCATCAAATCACAAGAACATGCTTTAACCAATTTATCACACCATTCGGCCAAGGTTAAAATTTTGGGGAAAAATCATCCAATGCATTTTTCATAAAATTGATTTCATATAACATCATTCTATATACATGCAAGCATACTTATTCATCAAATTTCACAAGAACATGCTTCAACCAATTTTATCAAATTTTAACCTAAAGTATTTCATGCTTAAACCTAGCTCAATGATACCATTGTTGGTTTCTATAATATGTCCCAAACAAAGATTAAGCATGTGAAATACTATAAAGAATATATATAAACATGAAGTATGGCGGAATCATACTTACAATACCTGTGATGAAGAAGATGATCAAATGGTGTAGAAGCTCCAAGTTGTGGAAGATTCGGCCAAGAGGAGGAAGAAGACTTGAAGCTCCAAGCTTTTGTATTCCAAGCTCTTTGATGGTTTCCCTATCACCTCTTTTGATCCCTTGCTTGTGCTAGCAAAAATGGAGAAATAGAAGATCAAATCTTCCTTGCCCTTGTCAATGGAGTTCTCGGCAATTTGAGAGAGAAGAGAGATTTTGTGAAAGTCTTAATTGATATTTGTTTTACCAAAAATCAATTTATATTTATGTTATAATTTATTAAATTAATAACTATTAATAATAAATCTATGACATAAACCATGCAATGGCTTAGAGTGTCAAACACTCAAACTCCATGCAAGCCTTTGAGTGTAATGCACACTATCACCATGCAATGCCTTATCATAAAATAATGCATATAATGACAAGTGTCATGTGGGCCCCACACGTTCCAAATGAAAGGGGCCCACGTCCACTCACGCGTTCGGGTTCGATATTTCCGAAATACCGAACTTGCGTCGCGACGTTAATTAAATCGAATTTAAATAAACAATCGCGCCTAGCGAAATTATTATTTACGTCGCTAACGAATTATTTCTAAATTAACTCGTATGCCCGAATTAAAATCTAATTTTAATTTCGCGTCGAAATCGAATTTCAATTATTATATCGAATATAATAATCTTACTGATTAATTCCAAATTAATCGTTCTCTCTCTCTAAATAAGGCACTTTATCCAAGATAAAGTTTCTCCGTAATTAATCCAAGATTAATTAAATTCGAATCAAATATCATAGGTGAATCTTCGGGAAGCGACCCAAGAGACCTCCGGATATTTTGGCAGTAAATACGGTCGTCGGATAATCCGAACACGTACGTACCTCGTACTACGTCTTTACCGATTCACAAGACAAGGTTGGCTTCTAGCAAAGCGCCATGCCTACCCAATTCTCCAGAAATATTCTTATAGGAATATAAGATCTATATCAAGCGTAGTATACCGTAGTATTGCGTACATCGATCCAGTATCGGATGATCACATGCTAGGCCTAGGGCTGGAGATGTGTCTGCCCCGTACGAAACATATATCGGACATCAAGCAACTAGTCTCTTTAAATCGGACAATCCTGACCTGGTCATATTGTCCCGACGGTTGCAACCTTTTATAGAGTACTAGTTCTGTGCCCTGCATGATCATCACCTCCATATGTCTGAAGCGATACTTCCATCTTGACATCACATCCAGTACACTACGCTTCTCGATAAACCCAGAAGAGGTGTACACAGAACCGGTTAAGGTCCCCAACCACCAAAACCAAAGTTTACCGATTGTCGCAAGTACTAGCGATGTAAGTCTCAGGTTAAGACCATATACACCTACCCTGATGCGGCCTCCCATAGACACATAGACATACTACCAATGGGATTCCGCGGGGTCTATCCAGAGCGAAGCTGTTTTCCGTACCATCGGTAAAACACAACCTCCTATCGCACTTGCATAAGTATCCAATACTTAAATATATGAGAACTATGCCGTTGTGCCCTCACAACGTGCACAAGCGCAATACTAGCCTATTCCGCATTATCGATGTCCAGTCTCGATAATACTACGGCTAGGGATATTTAATGATTAAACCTTTATGGATTGATACTGTCTCATATCATCTCAATCCAGTACTAATCATATGGACTTTTGCCATTTATATATCAAAGTAAATAAAATTACAAAACGGCAAAAGGCAATTTCATTATCACATAGTTAATTTTGTACAATAATACAATATCATTTACAAACAGTGACGCTATGGGACATAATGTCTAACATAGTGTCATCATTTCAGCATGCCACGCAAAGCACTGGCGTCGCGACGCTGGAGGCCTCGGGGTCTATAAATTGAGCTCGAGATTTCAGTTTTAGATGTTTACATTCTCTCGAATTCTCTGATGTATGTAAATAGAGAGTTTTCTATCTAGTTCTTAAATTTTAGTTTTGTAATTATTTTTAATTACGTTCTGTAATAATAGTAATTTACTTCTTTACTTTTTACAATTTTTACTATTCACCATGAAGAGGTAACTTCACCCAGCTAGGGTGAAAGTAATTCTTTTACTGTACTTTAGATTAATCTCCTTAAATATAATATATCACTATTTAAAATATTGACTTAAAAAGGATACCGCTATTGGTCGGTTGGTAATTCATTTTAATCTGGTTTAAACCTGACTAATCAAGGATACCGCCAGATTGGTCGGTTGGTAATAATTTTCTTACCGCCTATATGCAGGTTTATTTTGATTCCGTCTTTATGGCTGGTTGGACTTAATTTGACTTAATCAGGTTACCGCCTATATGGACGGTTGGTAAAATAATCATAAGTTAATATATTATATTAAGGGAGATATCTAAATAGTAAATAGTAAAAGTTGATCCTTTTACCTTATCATTTTATTTATTGTAATTTACTTTTCAGCTTTTACTTCATCGCAATTACTTTTCAGCATTTTTACTTTATGTCTTTACTTTTAAGTTTTTACTAGCCCTAGTTATGTGTTGTAACTAAGTTAGTTATCTCGGGTTGTGATGAATCTATATCACGGTTTATAAGGGGTTATTTTATAGTTTGGGTAATTTAAAGGTTTACTTATTAAGTCTTAAGCTTAATGCTTCTTGTTGTCTGATCACCAATTAGATTGATGTGGTAAATCTAAAATAAACTTGACAAAGGAATTTTAGGTTCAGCCTTAGACTTAATAGCCCACGATCTTCCTTGAGGATAGATAACCCTTTAATAGATTTCCTTAGAGGATAGACATATACCTGTCGGGTGGGGGTAGCCATAATTGGAACTTAAACTAATGAATCCAGATAATTGGTTGACATAGACATATGGTTCAATTGGATTAAACTGGGTATTTGCGTCTGACCATCGACATAGGCTTTTGCATAATTTAGTGTTCCAGGTTAGTAAACCGATTTATTACACAACCATGAAATAACCACTTCATCTTTTAAAAGATATTAGAAAGATTCACAACCCTAGATAGTTTTTATATTGAATTTTCTTAAACCTAATTTTGTGCAATTTTATTTACTTGTATTTAAATTTAGAATCATCACCATTTCAAATCAATCAACAACCTGTTAGATACTAGTAATCATTTGACCTCATAAAATTAATAGATTATGTATTAAGTCCTCGTGGGATCGATACTTTTTATACTACTTGACCGATACGTACGCTTGCGTTATACGTGTGTGTTACACCGGTCAAGTTTTTTGGCGTCGTTGCCGGGGACTTATTTATCTTTCACTATTAGTTTAGAGGTTAGATACATTTACTTGTATATAATTTATTTTTACTTATTGTTGTTGTTTTCTTGTGTTCAGGTTCTCAGAAACTTCATGAGACGAACCAGAAGCTTTGAACTCCAACCGCTTGACCCAGAAATTGAAAGAACCATCAGACAGTTGAGAAGGGAAAGGCGAGAAGCCAAGAAGCTTTAGTCAACATGGAACCTGAACCTTTGTAATTGCACCACCAATACCCATTCGAGACAGAACCATTCCTGTGGTTGACAGACTAATTTCTTGTATTGTACGTCCTCCCTTACTAGCAAATACGTGTCACATCAAAACATGCATTCAAATGATTCAGCAATCACTTCAATTTGGGGGGAATGCAACTAAGATCATAATGCCCACATCAGCAACTTCCTGGAAGTTTGCGGCACTTTCAATTACAACCAAGAAGCTGAAGAAGCAATGAGACTGCTTATTTCCCATACTCCTTGAAGGACAGAGCTAAAGCTTGGCTACATTCACTACCAGCAGGTTCCATCACAACTTGGAACACTTTAGCCACCAAATTTCTTGCAAAGTACTTTCCACCAGCCAGAACTGGAAAGCTGAGGAATGACATCACATATTTTGTGCAACAAGACTCAGAAACTCTCTACGAAGCTTGGGAAAGGTACAAAGATTTGCTCCGGAAATGTCCTCACCATGAGATTCCAAAATGGCTTCAAGTCCAAACCTTCTATAATGGACTTTCTGGACTGATGAGAACCACAATCGATGCTGCTGCTGGATGAGCTTTAATGGCAAAAGGAGAAGATCAAGTCTGGGACCTAATCGAAGAAATGGAGGACAACAATTTATTGTGGCCAACAGAAAGGAGCATGATCCAAAGAATTGCAGGAATTTATGAAAGTGGAGCCAATACAGCAGTCAACGCCAAGCTGGATCAGATATGAAAATTCATGGAGACTCTTACCACTGGATCCACAAGTTCACCATATGGAGGAGCACCAGAACCATCCAACTTGAAGAGACGGTGAATTATGTCAATAATTTCAACAGACAGGGGAACAATCCATATTCCAACACCTACAACCTAGGATGGAGGAATCATCCCAATCTCTCATGGAGTAACAACTCAGGGCAAAAGAACTATCCACCACCAGGATTCCAACAGTAAAACCAGGAGTTTGAAAAAGAACCAGAAATGAAAGAATGGATTGCAGAGATGTTCAAAAAGCAACAAGCATTTATAATGCTATCTTTCAGAGCCAATCAGCTTCCATCAAAGCACTGGAGAATCAAATTGGACAACTGGCCAATGCTCAGAGTTACAGACCGCCAGGGAATCTTCCTAGCAATACTGAGCCAAATCCAAGGAACATAGGGAAGGAGTAGTGTCATGCCATCATGTTAAAAAGCGGTACTGAAATCAACAAAGTTGTTTGAGCCAAAACAACTGCTGAGGAAGTTCCAAAAGAAACAAAGCAACAGATGGAGGAAAAAGAAGCAAAGGAAAAAGAACAGATCACTCATCCTCCACCTTTTCCTCAGCGTCTTCAGAAAAATAAACTGGACAAGCAGTTTGCTCGATTCCTGGAGGTGTTCAAAAAGCTGCACATCAACATTCCATTTGCAGAAGCCTTAGAACAAATGCCCAGCTATGTAAAATTCATGAAACACATTATTTCACGAAAACGGAGATTGGGAGATTACGAGACAATATCATTGACAGAAGAATGCAGCGCCATCATTCAAATGAAGCTTCCCCCAAAGTTGAATGATCCTGGCAGTTTCACCATTCCATGCATCATAAGAGAGCATAATTTTGGTAAGGCTTTATGTGACTTAGGTGCAAGTGTTAATTTGATGTCTTTTTCTATTTACAGGAAACTGCAAATTGGAGAAGCAATGCCTACCTCAGTCTCATTACAACTTGCTGATCGAACGCTCGCATTTCCAAGAGGTGTTGTTGAAGAAGTGCTGGTGAAAGTCGATAAACTCATTCTTCCAGCAGATTTCATTATCCTTGACATGGAAGAAGACAAAGATGTGCCTATTATCCTTGGAAGACCATTCTTGGCGACATGACGAACTGTGATTGATGTACAAAAAGGAGAACTAACCATGAAAGTTCAGGACCAAGAAGTTACTTTCAATGTTTTCAAAGCCATGAAATTCCCGAGCGATGAAAAGGAAGAAGAATGCTTCAAAGTTGATGTTGTTGATAGTATCGTTCAGGATACTGAGCTAAAACCCACGGATACACTCGAAGCTTGCATCACCAACATGACTGACAGCGAGCTAGATGCTGAAATCCTGGAATGTATCAACTACCTTGACAAACCATTCTGATTCAAATCAACACCACAAGTGGAAAGCCAGGAACTGCCAAAGAAAGATAGAATCAAGCCTTCGATTGAAGAACCACCACAGCTGGAGCTGAAGTTACATCTGAACCATCTCAGGTATGCATTTCTTGGAAACTCTTCTGAATTACCTGTTATTATTTCTTCTTCACTAAAATTGGAGCAGGAAGAAAAGTTACTGAGAGTATTACGAGAGCACAAAAGAGCCATTGGCTGGACTATAACAGACATTCAAGGCATTAGTCCATCATTTTGCATGCACAAGATTCTGATGAATGATGTGTTAGACATTATGTCCCATAGCGTCACTGTTTGTAAATGATATTGTATTATTGTACAAAATTAACTATGTGATAATGAAATTGCCTTTTGCCGTTTTGTAATATTATTTACTTTGATATATAAATGGCGAAAGTCCATATGATTAATACCGGATTGAGATGATATGAGACAGTATCAATCCATAGGTTTAATCATTAAATATCCCTAGTCGGAGTATTATCGAGATCGGACATCGATAATGAGGAATAGACTAGTATTGCGCTTGTGCACGTTGTGAGGGCACAACGACATAGTTCTCATATATTTAAGTATTGGATACTTATGCAAGTGCGATAGGAGGTTGTGTTTTACCGATGGTACGGAAAACAGCTTCGCTCTGGATAGACCCCGCGGAATCCCATTGGTAGTATGTCTGCGTGTCTATGGGAGGCCGCATCAGGGTAGGTGTATATGGTCTTAACCTGAGACTTACATCGCTAGTACTTGCGACAATCGGTAAACTTTGGTTTTGGTGGTTGGGGACCTTAACCGGTTCTGTGTACACCTCTTCTGGGTTTATCGAGAATCGTAGTGTACTGGATGTGATGTCGAGATGGAAGTATCACTTCAGACATATGGAGGTGATGATCACGCAGGACACAGAACTATTACTCTATAAAAGGTTGCAACCGTCGGGACAATATGACCAGGTCAGGATTGTCTGATTTAAAGAGACTAGTTGCTTGATGTCCGATATTGATTCGTACGGGGCAGACACATTTCCACCCAGCCCCAGGCCTAACATGTGATCATTCGATACTGGTTCGATATACGCAATACTATGGTATACTACGCTTGATATAGATCTTATATTCCTATAAGAATATTTCTGGAGAATTGGGTAGGCATGGCGCTTTGCTAGAAGCCAACCTTGTCTTGTGAATCGGTAAAAACGTAGTACGAGGTACGTACGTGTTCGGATAATCCGACGACCGTATTTACTGCCAACATATCCGGAGATCTCTTGGGTCGCTTCCCGAAGATTCACCAATGACGTATGATTCAAACTCGATTAATCTTGGATTAATTACGGAGAGACTTTATCTTGGATAAAGTACTATACATAGAGAGAGAACTATTATTTGGAATTAATCGTAAAATTATTATATTCGATATAATAATCGAAATTCGATTTCGACGCGAAATTAAAATTAGATTTTAATTCTGGCAAACGAGTTAATTTAGAATTAATTCGTTAGCGACGTAAATAATAATTTCGCTAGGCGCAATTATTTATTTAAATTCGATTTAATTAACGTCGCGACGTAAGTTCGGTATTTCGGAAATATCGAACCCGAACGCGTGAGTGCACGTGGGCCCACTTTCATTTGGAAACGTGTGGGGCCCACATGACACATGTCATATTATGTATTATTTAACTCTAATGCATTGCATGGAGATACTGTACAATGCACTCAATGGTTTTGCATGGAAATTGAGTGTTTGACACTCTAAGCCATTGCATGATTTGTGTCATAAGTTTATTATTAATTTAATAAATATTATGGCATAAATATAAATTGATTTTTTGTAACAAAAATCATTGAACTCCTCTCTCTCACATTGCCGAAACTACATGCAGTTTTGGGCTCTCCATTTCTTCCAATTTTTCAATTTTGTGGCAAGATTTGAAGAAGTTGTGCATTCAAAATCACAACAAAGGCTAGCACCTTCAAGGGATCATACAAGGTGTTATGGGAAACTAATCCTTGAGCTTGGGAGGATCAAACAAAGCTTGGAGCTGCACTTTCCACCTTGGCCGAATTCATCACTGCACAAAGGAGAAGTTTTCATTTCATCAACGCATCCGCATTCTTCGATTTTGTGAGTATGATTCCGCCATACTTCAATATTGTTCATTCATTTATATATATTTTGTTTGCTCTTGTTGATCTTGGGGCTTGGAAATAGAAACCAACAATGGTATCATTGAGCTTAAAGAGCATGCAAATATATTAGGATGTTATTTGGGGAAAATTGTATGAAGCATGATTTGATGAGTTTGCTTGATTAAATATGCTTAGATGTATGTTATTTAGATTATACATCATCAATTTCATGGAAAATAAATTGGATTAATTTTTCCAACCCAAATGAGGCTTGGCCGAATACATGCAAGCATATGGACTAGATGATTTTTTTAATTTTATGACATTAGATGACTTGAA